>CAUYSK010110628.1:0-41920 GCA_963575035.1 Avahi laniger
GGGCATGGTGGCGCATGCCTGTAGTCCCAGCTACTCGGGAGGCTGAGGCAGTAGGATCACTTGAGCCCAGGAGTCTGAGGTTGCTGTGAGCTAGGCTGGCGCCACGGCACTCACTCTAGCCAGGGCAACAAAGTGAGACTCTGTCTCAAAAAAAAAAAAGAAATGCTGCAAAGATAGGGTCATATTTTGAAAGACGCAAAATGCAGAGTGAGAGTGTGAAGGGTTTTTAGACAGGGGAGTGTGAGCAGAAAGATGAGGCCTGAAACAAACAGGGCAAATGAGGGGTACCAAAGTCGTGTGGTAAAACTAGAATACAGTTGTAAGAACTGGGATAGAGAGAGAAATTGGGAGAATGAGGCCAGACTGCAAAAGACGTGTGTCATGCTAGAATGTGACTTTTCCCCTTCATGCAGTGAGGTCCACTCAATAAGCAGATGAGTTAGAGCCTCACAAGCATGTTTGAGAAATGTCACCCTGGCAGCAATGTCAATACAGATGAACATGGAGGCGGGCAAAACTAGAAAAGAGCATCTCTAGATTATAGGTCAGAGAGTGAATTACAGTGTGAAGACATGAAAATTGGTAATCGGATAGAAAATACAGAACGTGGTGAGTGCCTGGACTGGTGATTTGAGGGAGGGTGGAGCGTAGGAGTTTTTCCTGCTTCAGTCTTTCAGTGCTTTTTATTAGGTGTCACTCACTAGGATGGGGAAACCCCATGACAGAGTAGGTTACAAAGGGTCAGCAAAGAGTCAGGAAAGGGTCAAGGACAGTGTCCTTAGTTTGGGACATATCAAACTTGAAGCACCCAGAGGACTAAAAAGACAAATCTGGATAAATACATTTGGAATAGGAGTAGATGACCTAACCGTGGAAAAGCATATAGTGTTAAGAAGGTAAGTATTTGCAAGAGATACTAAACTGGCAGACTTAAATAATGCAAACCCATACAGAACTCTAAATTTGGAAAATGAAAACGAGAGAAAGGAGAAAAAAGCATGGGATTCAATTTTTCAAGTATATATTTCAACATTTTTAAGCATATAATATATACTTTATTAATATATGCAAATACTTATTTCTGGAATATTATTGCATTATGCATATTTAAATTGAACAAAAAGATTTAATTCTAAAACATTAATTCAAGATGCTTCAAGAATACTGCTTTGTAAAAATTAATTTTAGACATTTTAAGCTGGAGAATAGAAATGTTTGTGATTAGAGAACTATGAGGCATATTTAAGTATTACTATGATGTAAGAAAAACCTATTTTGAAATTCACATAGTTTTCTTATAAACCTGTCAACAACATACTAATAGCTCTAACTGCCTATTTACACCACATGGTAGTTAATAATTGGAGAAAGAATCTAGCATAAAAAATACTAAGATTATCCCAGTCAAAGATTTAAAAGTCTTCGAATACATCTATGATTGTCAAGCAGCACACAATATTCACAGGAGGAGAGAAGAAAATGAACTGAAAAATGAACTTAACAGTATTTATTTTTTTTAAAAAATTGCAGATGGGGTCTTGCTATAGTGCTCAGGGTGGCATCAACCTGCTGGAATTAAGTAATCCTCTCACCTCAGCCTCCTGAGTAGCTGCAATTACAGCCATGGGCTACGATGCTCAGCTAAACTTCCACAATTTCCAGTATTATTTAGTTTAATTAGAACACCACAAATAGAAAAAGATAAAAAAATCTGTCTCTTAAAGCCTATATGACAGCAAATATTAAGTGTCTAAGGAAAAAAAGGAACCTATATGCCACATGCTGTACAATTGGGGAACTGAAAGGCACCAAGGAGATTCCATGATTACTATAATAACTATTTAGATCCATTAGAGATTTATTTAGGCAAAATTATCACAAAAGTCATGTTACTATAATACAAAAGTCACAATAAGAATACTTATGCAAGTAAACCTTGACTAAATTCCATATTTCCTCAATTGTGGAAATATTTCCCTAACATAATTTTCCTCTCACTGTGCATTTTTCAGCACATTCTTTTTTAACCCTAACACTCCCTACGTATTTATCAATCCTTTGTTATTACCAATGTAAAACAAAATTTAAAAACATTTAACTAGTCACATTTCTATAAAATAATTCTCTCTGACCAACTTTTCATTAGAATTGAAAAATGATCGTAGGCAGACCAGTGCTAAATTTTAACAGTAAATACTACACAAAACTAGATTCAGAGTAAGAAAATTAATTTCACAAGAAACAACTATACCTTGGTGTCAAAATCAGTGTCTTCATTCTCTGGCGTACCCTGTATATCATAATCAGCATCCACAGTGCCAGAAAGCCTTTAGAGCAAAACATACAACAAAAATTGAGTGAGCTCATTTCTTTAAAGAACATAATCTGTCAGTTCTTATCTTGGGAAACGTCAGCTCTCTGTATACTGAATAATGTCTCTTGATATAATTACACATGGCTTTTGTTTTATAAAATGATTTTAGTTATGTATTACTGCCTCCATCTCTCCATCTCTCCCATCCTATGAAATATGTAATGAGGACACACTTCGTTCCATAACCAATAGTGACAGGCAATATAATAGCAGCCCCTGAGGATAATCTATATTCACAAATTGTCTGTACTAAAGCCAATTAATGGCTGACATAACTTTTGTTACCTGAACTGGAACAAACCTGACAAGCTAAAACAAGGCAGAAAGATACAATGTCCCTTCTCCACTATCTCTCTCTGGTTTTAAGACTAATCTGTGTCACTTGAAAATGGAAGTCTTGGTTCTTCAGCATGTAAACCACTTAAGAAAGCCCCACTGCTTCCCTTTACGCTAAAAATGTACAGGATCCTGTGAAACATTTGAAATGTTTGAAAGTTAAATGTACAAAAGTCAAAGAAGAAATGTATATGTTGTTACTCAGAATACTCCTCATAGAAAGATTAAACATTAAAAATTTAAAAATACAATTATTTTTCTTATATAAGTCCTGCCTTATTCAGGTCCACATAATTAGCAATCTCCTTAAGACCTTCACAGGCACTGTTACCAAAGGAAAGAGACTGCTGGAAAAACAGAGTGCCAGCAGTTGTACCGCTATTTCTCTATGCACTATCTAACCTTCTTCCTTCCTATGGGCTCCCACTCCCAGATACCTCTTCTACAGGGCTCCGTGGCAGTCTCCAACCTTTATATCTTCAGCCTAAGAAAGCACAGATTTCTGAAGGATGGACTCAAGTGACTCAGAATATGAGCTCTCTATTTCCCTGCTTTTGGAAGACAAGCTAAATGGAGTCTCAGTCATGCATCCTCGGGACAGGCATGTTACCAACTGCCCAGTTGAAGCTCTGGGAGTGATTCATCAGCCAGTCTTACCCCGGCCCTAACCTTCATGTACATGACAAGGACATCAGTCAATTAGGAAAAAAGGCAGAGGTGAGGGTACACCTGCCCTGGGCCACAGATACACGTAGTTCAACAACCTCCAGCCCCCTGTACTCAAGGGGCTCCAGGCCACCCTCTGTAAGCTGGGATGCAAGTAGATTCCTATCTGCTGTAGGGACCCTTCCCAGCGGCTCAAATTCTTTTAACATCTTTCAATAGGAACCAAGTTTATTAGTCCTTCCGACTAACAACTAAATAAGCAGCAACCTATTCAGGACTCCTTTCAACCTCTCATTTTAATATGCCTTTCTAGATAACTCCCAACATACTGTGTTCTTCATTCCTATGATTAATCTTCATCAAACTTGTCATAAAATCCAGTATGTTCTCTTTTCTAAAACTCTGATTCCTAAACAACTGAGTGTTGTTTCTTTTCCAGCTTGGCCGTTCCCTGCTAATTCCATGGGTATCTACTTCCATGGGGTTCATCAGCCAATTCCATTCTCACCCTATTCCACTGGGCGCACTAGGCCCATTCCCACTTCCTATTATTAAAACACTCACAGACAGGATGATACGAGAAGAGTACTGGGCTTTGAATTAAGGAACCTGAGTTCCAATTTTATTTCTGCCACTTACTGTATCCAACTAAGTCACTTTAATCTCTTTGAGTTTCAGGTTCTCCATCTGAACAACCACTCAGCCAGGATGTCAGACACAGGTTGAAGTACTAGAGGGTATTTTGATTAGTCTCTAAGATTCCTGAAAACACTGAAATTCTGTGTGCTTTTGATTATGTCTATAGACAGATGGGGCATATTTAGCTGACAGAAATCAAGAAAATAATACAACAAAAGAAACACCAAGAGAAGCAGACAAGAAAGTAAAAAAAAAAAAAGTCATGGAAAAATTATAGAAAATTCATGGAAGAAGAAAAAATCCTAGAAAAAGGAAAAGGCTTCATGGAACTAGGAGAAGGAAAAAGTCTTAATTAGGCTTTTTTTAATCCCCTAAAATTCCAGGATGAGAAAACAACCTGCAAGTTGGTAAGCAGAGAAACCAATTAAAAATAGCCTCTCAATGGATGCTAAATGTAATTAACATAACATGCTTTACACGTAGATATCCTGCATTTACAGTAAAAGTAATTTCTCTCTAGGATTTGCCTAGTTTTGCTTATGTAAAACCTATGGTCCCGAGGCCACAGCCAAGGGAGATCTGCCCTAAAACCTTTGATGGTAAAAGCAAAGTACAGGTTACCATGCAACTGTCAAACTTATTAGGACAAACTCTTGGACTAACCAGGCCTCTGAGGAAAACACTAAATGATAGTTAACATATAACCACATTTTCCTTTCTGAATTGATCTTATTTAGACCCTGTACCTTGTTCCCAGTGCTGCATAGGTTTCTAGCAACCTATGCTGAGGGGCAAGAGAAGGGATTTGGGAGCCAAGCAGTTTTACGGTCAAATCAAGAGTCAGTTATTTGTTAATTAGGAGATCATGGGCCAATTCATCAACCTCTACGAACCACGGTTGCCTAATTAGTAAAAAGTAGGTTATAATAGTGTAGATACATTGCAAAATCTTAGGATGACTATAGGACAATAAATGCTAAGCACGTAATATGCTGTCTAGCCTAGAGTAAAACACTCAACAAATATTGTTAATAGTTTCTTTTCTCTGTATTCCCTTAGTTAACGTACAAGTGTTAAAAATCTGTAAAATCCTACCTGATTACAGAGTCTTCAGTAACTTCATCCACTATTAAAGAAAAAAAATTATATTTTAAATCAACAATAGAATAATTTAGGATATTAAAAACGTAAGAGAGTACTGTGGCACGTGCCTTTATTCCTGCTACTCAGCAGAGTGAAGAGGGAGGATCATTTGAGGAGCCAGGAGTTTTAGACCAATCAGACAACATAGATTCCACCTTCATTTAAACTTTTGTGCATGCTGTAGATCTTGTCCAAAAACACAAGACTCTGAGGCTTTGTTACAAAGTATTCCTTTGGGAGCACACTTGCCCACTATACTAAAATTAATATTCATTACACTATTGGTAGAAAACTAATGCATTAAGAACTCTTACTTTCCCTCCTTTGTATTTATCAAGTGCAAGGAAAATAGGATTTATCAAAATCTGATACCTACAAGCGAATTTGTGTGTACAATAATCATAATCCCAATCAACCCTAGCAGACTGAGAGAAAATGGTATCATGAGCAGATTCAGTATCACGTGAAGACAGTATCAAATGTAAAGAGCATAGTTCCAGTACTAATGGAGCAGTTAGAACAGTGTATACAGTAGTCCTCTCTTATCTGCTGTATATGTGGAAAAGAACACACTCCATGTGTTTTTCCCCTCCTCTCACATCACAACAATCATCAACACAAAAGGCTTATGTGGCCAAATCTGTGGGGATTTTTTTTCCACCAACAAAGAAGCAATCGATTCTGCAGTAGACACCAGCTTAGTTTCCTCTAATTCCATTCCAGCACTATTATCCCTGGAGATAATATCAGAATCCGCAGGTTGAGGCTCAGTCAACAAGACTGCCCCTTCCCCACACCAGGACTTCAGACCAACTGGCTTAAAGTTGGACTTCCCGCAACCCACCACTTGGGCTCAATTAATGTACTAGAGCATCTCACAGAAGTCAGGGAAACACTTCTGTTAACTGGTTCATCACGAAGTATATTACAAATGATACAGAGGGAGAGATGCATAGGGCAAGGTATGGGAGAAGGGGTGCAGAGTTTCCATGCCCTCTGAGGGCTGACACCCTCTAGGAACACACATTGAGCTATCTGGAAGCTCTCTGAACCCGGTCCACTTGGGTTTTTATGAAAGCTTCATTATTAGGCATGACTGATTAAATCATTGCCAATTGGTGGTTGGCTTAACCTTCATGCCTTCTCTCCTCCCTGGAGATTTAAGGAAGAGGATGGAAGTACCAACCCTCTAATCCTGCTTTGGTCTTTCTGGTGACCAGCCCCAATCCCGAAGCTACCTAGGCGTTGCCAACCATCAGTCAATCGTTACCACACAAAAATACATCACTTTGGAGAATCTAAGGATTCGGGGAATTGTATGCCAGGAAGTGGGGTCAAAGACCAAATATCACATCCTTGCTTTTGCTTTCTGGGATTTCAGTTACCTAGGGTCAATCAAGGACCAAAAATATTAAATGGAAAACTCCAGAAATAAACAATTCATAAATTTTAAGTGGCATGCTGTTCTGAGTGGTGTGCTGAAATCTCGGGCCATACTGCTTGGGCAGGGAGTATATATATAAGGGAACACTCTATACTTTCTTCTCAATTTTGCTGTCAACCTAAAATTGTTCTAAAAACTAAAGGTATCAATTTAAAAATATATTCACTGAACCTGTTATTACTCTATTTATTACCCTATATTATAGCAGAATATAATCACTTTGAAAATTGGAGATAATTAAAGATAAAGTAATAGATTGTAGATATTTTCTCCCAGATTGAAATATATAAAAATGCATAAAGCAAATTTTAATTGTATACTTAGGCAAGGAAGTATGATAAAAAAGACTGAGCATTTTATCTTATTTCATAATTATAAACAGGGTTCTAACACAATAGGAATCAAAACTGGGCTATTCTTTTTTTATCCCCAAATATTAAGAGGGTATAAAAGTTTTTATTACTTGGACAGTCTTCTAAAGCTTAAGTAAAGGTTATTAGTGTTCCCATCACCCACATCATGGCCATTGTAGCCAATAGGTTGGTATTTGCCCCTCCATTATTGCCCAGCCACCCTTCCTGCTTTCTAATAACTGTTACTTTCCTCTGTGCCCATGCGTGTACATCGGATAGTTCCAACTTATTGCGAAGCACATGTGGTGTTCGTTGTTCCATTCTTGAGGTACTTCACTTAGGATAGTGGTCTCCAGTTCCATCCAAATTGCCTCAAAAGACATTAATTCATTCCTCTTTATGATGAAGTAGTACTCCGTGGAATACATATATCAGATTTTTGTTAATCCATGCATGAATTGATGGGCACTTAGGTTGATTCCACTTATTTGCAATTATGAATTATGCTGCAATAAACATTCAAGTGCAGGTGTCTTTTTGAAGAAATGACTTCTCTTTTCCTTTGGGTAGATACCCAGGAGTGGGATTCCTGGATCCAGTGGTAGGTCTACTTTAAGTTCTTTCATGAATCTCCATACTGTTTTCCCCAGAGGTTGTACTAGTTTGCAGTCTCACCAACACTGTATTAGCATTCCTTTCTCTCTGCATCCATGCCAGCATCTTTTTTGAAAAAGGCAATTCTAATAGGAGTAAGGTGATATCTCATTGTGGTTTTAATTGGCATTTCTCTGATGTAGTGACATTGAGCATTTTTTCATATGTTTGTTAGCCATTTCCCTATATTCTTTTGAAAAGTTTCTGTTGATGTCTCTTGCCCACTTTTTACTGGGGTTGTTTCTTTTTTCTTGCTGATTTCTGTGAATTTTTTGTAGATTCTGAATACTAGTCTTTTAATGGATATATAGCTTGTGAATATTTTGTCCCATTCTAAGTTGCTTATTTGTTGTGTTGATAATTTCCTTTGCTGTGCAGAAGATTTTTAATTTAGTCAAACCCCAGTTATTCATACTTTTGAGGCTGTAATTGCCACTGGGGTGTTAGTCATAAATTCTTTGCCTAGGCTGATATCTAGAAGTGTTTCTTCTATATTTACTTCTAGAAGTTTTTATGGTGTCATGAATACATTTAAATCTTTTATCCATCCTGAATTAATTTTTGTGAGTGGTGAGAGATAGGGTTCATGTTTGAATCTTCTGCATGTGGCTATTCAATTTCCCTAGCACCAGTTATTGAATAGGGTTTCTTTTCCTCAGTGTATAGTGTGGTCTGCTCTGTTGAAGATCACTTGGTTGTAGGTAGATGGTTTTATATCTGGGTTTGCTGTTCTGTTACATTGGTCTATGTCTCCATCTGTGTGAAAATGTCATGCTATTCTGGTTACTATAGCCTTGTAGTATAGTTTGAGGTCTGTTAATATGATGCCTCCAGACACGTTATTTAAGCTTAAGATTGCTTTGATTATCGAGGCTCTTTTTTGGTTTCGAACAAAACATAGAATTATTTTTTATAGATCATTGAAATATGTTGCTATTTTCATGGGGATTGTGTGAAATCTGCAAATCACTTTGGGCAGTATGGACGTTTTAACAATGTTGATTCTACTGATCCATGAGCATACCTTTTTGCATTTGCTTGTGTGATCTGTGATTTCTTTTCTCAGTGTTTCACAGCTCTCCTTGTAGAGATTTTTCACCTTCATGGTTAAGGATACTCCTAACTATTTTATTTTCTTTGTAGCTATTGTGAATGATATTGAGTCATTGATTTGACACTCAGCTTGACTATTATTGGTATATAAAAATGCTGCTGATGTGTATGCATTGATTTTATAACATGAGACTATGCTAAACTTATTTTTCCATTCCAGGACTCTCCTGGTGGAGTCTTTGGAATTTTCTAGATGGAAGAGCATGTACTCTGCAAAAAGCAATAGTTTGACCTTCTCTTTCCCAATCTTGATAGCTTTTATTTCTTTCTTTGATCTGATTGCTCTGGCTAGGATTTCCAGTACTATGTTGAATAGAAGTGGTTACACTGGTAACCCTTGTCTTATTCCAGTTCTTAGGGGGAATGTTTTCATCTTTTTCTTGCTCAGTATGATGTTGGCTGTGGGCTTGTCATATATGACTTTTATAATTTTGAGAGCTATTCCTGTGAAGAGTGGGGAACCTCTGGCCTCAAGGCCACAAGTGGATCTCTAGATTCCCAGTGCAGCCCCTCAACTGAATCCAAACTTCACAGAACAAATCCCTCTTTTAAAAGGATTTCTTTCTGGAAAATTTGGATTCAGTTAAAGGCCACACTCAAGGATCCAGAAGGCCCTATGTGCCCCCAAGGCCACAGGTTTCCTAGCCCTTGAACATGTAATCTTTGGTTTTGCTTCTCTCCATGTGCTGAATCACATTTATTCATTTGCATATGTTGAACCCCATCCTTGCATCACTGGGATGAAGTCCACTTGGTCATGGTGGATTATTATCATTATTATTTTTTTTAATGTGCTATTGAATTCAGTTTGCTAGCATTTTGTTGAGAATTTTTACATCTATATTCAGAAGAGATATTGATGTGTAGTTTTCTCTTTTTTTGTTGTGTCCTTTTCTGGCTTTGTTATCAAGGTGATATTTGCTTAATACAATTGGTTGGAGAGGATTCCCTCCTTTTGGATGTTATGAAATAGTTTCTGTAGTATGGTGCCACTTCTTTGTAGGTCTTGTAGAATTCTAAAGTGAATCCACCTGTTCTGGGGCTTTTTTATTGAGAGATTTTTATTGCTGCTTCGATCTCATTGCTCATTGTTGTTCTGTTCTGACTTTTATTTCTTCCTGATTGTGTCTTGGGAGGTTGTGTGTTTTCAGAAATTTGTCCATTTTCTCAACATTTTGTAGTTTATGTGCATAGTGATTTTCATAGTATTCATGAATATTTTGTATTTCTATGGTATCAGTTGAAATATCTCCTTTATCAATTCTGATTGAGTTTATTTGGTCCTCTCTCTTCTATTTCTGGTTAATCTAGCAGGATATCTATCTATTTAGTTTATCTTCTCAAAGAACCACTTTTTCTTTTGTTGGTCCTCTGTATTTTTTCATTTGTTTGCTTTTCATTTCTTTTAGTCCTACTCTGAGCTTTTTTATTTCTTTTCTTCTGCAGGCTATGGGTTTTGTTTCCTCTTTCTTTTCTAGTTTCTTGACATGTGACATTAGGTTATTTATTTGTCATCTTTCTGTCTTTTTCATGTGGGAATTTAAGGCTATTTATTTCACACATAGGATTTTTTTTGCTGAATTCCAAGAATTTTGATATCTTGTGTTCCCTTTGTCATTCAGTTTGAGAAATCTTTTGATTTTTATCTTAATTTTATTCCTGATCCAATAATTGTTCAGCATCAGCTCTTTAATTTCCATGGTTTCATGGAGATTTCAGTGTTTCTTTTATAATTTTTTATTTCGGAGTATTATGGGGGTACAAATGCTTTGGTTACATAAATTGCCTTTGCACCACCTGGCAAGCATGGTCATCCCCCAGATAGTGCACATCACGTCTGTTATATGTGGATTTACCCATCCCCTCCTCCTGCCTCCTACCTGCCTGATATCCTATGGATGTGACTTCCCATATGTGCACATTAGTGTTGATAAATTAGTACCAACTTAATGGTGAGTACATGCAGTGTTTGTTTTTCTATTCTTGTGATACTTCACTTAGAATGAAGAATGAGCTCCAGCTCCATCCAGGATAATGCAATAGCTAGTTCAACATTTTTCTTTATGGCTGAGTAGAACTCCACGGTAAACATATACCACATTTTGTTAATCCACTCATGTATTGATGGGCACTTGGATTGTTTCCACATCTTTGCAATTGTGAATTATGCTGCTATAAACATTCGAGTGCAGATGTCTTTTTTTATAGAATGTCTTCTTTCCTTTGGGTAGATAGCCAGTAGTGGGATTGCTGGATCAAATGGTAGTTCAGATTTTAGTTCCCTGAGATATCTCCATATTACTTTCCATAGAGGTTGTACTAGTTTGCAGTCCCACCAGCAGTGTATGAGTGTTCCTATCTCTCTGCATCCACGCCGACATTTGTTGTTTTGGGACTTGTTGATAAAAGCCATTCTCACTGAAGTTAAATGATATCTCATTGTGTTTTTGAATTGCATTTCCCTGGTGATTAGAGATGTTGAGCATTTTTTTCATGCTTCTTGGTCATTAGTCTATCATTTCTGGGAAAGTTTCTGTTCATCTCTTCTGCCCACTTTTTAATGGAGTTGATTTTTTTCTTACTGATTTTCCTGAGTTCTACATAAATTCCAGTTATCAGCCTTTATCAGTTGTATGGCATGCAAACATTTTCTCCCATTCTGTAGGTTGTGCATTCGCTCTACTGATAGTTTGTTTGACTGTACAGGAGCTTTTCAATTTGATCAGGGTCCCAGTTATTTATTTTTGTTGCTGCTGTGATTGCTTTTGGGGTGTTCTTCATAAATTATTTGCCTAGGCCGATGTCTATAAGAGTTTATCCATAATTTTCTTCTAGAATTCTTACAGTTTCATGCCTTAGGTTTAAGTCTCTTATCCATCATGAGTTGATTTTTGTGAGAGGTGAGAGGTGCAGATCCTGTTTCGGTCTTCCTTATTCCTAGTTTTATTCCACTGTGATCTGAGAATATACATGGTGTAATTTTGACTTTTTAAAATTTTTTAAGACCTTTTAGTGAGTAAGATATATTTACTCTTGGAGATGTCCCATGGGCTGATGAGAAGAATGTATATTCAACAATTTAGGAGAAAAATGTTTTGTAAATGTCTGTTAGTTCCAGTTGTTCAAGCATGTCATTTAAGTCCAGTGTTTATGTATTTTCTGTTTTGATGACCTGTCCAGCTCTGACAGTGGAGTGTTGATGTTCCTGGCAATTGTGATCCTACCATTTATCTCTCTGCTTAGATCTAGTGCAATTTTCTTTATGTATCTGGGACCTCCTAGGCTAGGTCCATATATATTTAGGATTATTATGTCTTCTTTTTGAATAGCTCCTTTTACCATTATATAATGAACATCTTTATCTTTCTTTACCATTGCTCATTTAAAGCCAATTTTATCTTCTGTGTGAGTGGCTACACCTCCTCTCTTTTGGTTTTCACTTGCATGGAATAGTTTTATTGATCCCTTCCCCTTTATTCTCTGTGAGGCCTGTGTGTTACATGTATTTCCTGGAGGCCTCAGATGCTTGGATTGTATTTTTTATCCATGCAGTCAGCCTATGTCTTGTGTAGCATTCAGCCCATTAATGTCAAGTGATAGAATTGATATGTGGGATGCTATTCTGTTCATCATGTTGTGTATACCTATTGCTTTGTTTTCTCTCTTGTACCATTTTTTTGTATGAGTTGGGGATTTAAGGTTTTGGGTGATTTTACATTGGTGGGTATCTATCATGCTGATTTATATATAATGCATTTCTCAGTGTTTCCTGCAGGGCAGGTCTGGTCATGACAAATTGTGTCAGTGTTTTCTTGTCTGAAAGAGGCATAATTTCACCATCAATTGTGAAACCTATCTTTGCAGGATACAAAATTCTAGGCTGGCAGTTGTTCTGTTTAAAAATATTGATGATGGGGCCCCACTCCCTTCTGGCTTGTAAGGTTTCTGCTAAGAAGTCTGCAGCTTAGCCTGATGTGTTATCCTTTGCAGGTTAGTCATTGCTTTTGTCATGCTGCTTGTAGAATTTTGTCCTTCCTTTTGACTTTGGCCAGGTTGATTACTATGTCTTGCAGATGTCCTTTTTGCTTTCAATCTTCCTGGTGCTTGATGACCATCTCTTATCTGGATGTCTGAATGTCTGATAATACCAGGGAAGTTTTCCTCAATACTTCCCTTGAGTAGATATTCCTTGTTTTTTGCTCTTTCTTCTCATTCAGGGATACCTATAATTCGTATGTAAGTTCACTTCATGTAATCCCATATTTTTCTAAGTGATTGCTCAGTTTTTTATTCTCTTCTTTGCTTCTTTAAATGATTGGGTTAGCTCAAGAGACTTGTGTTCATGCTCTGAAATTTTTTCTCCTTGGTTTAATCTGTTGCTGAAGCTTTCTGCTATGCTTTGAAATTCCATAATATTTTTTTCATTTCTTTAAGTTCAATTTTATGCTTCCTTATGCTGTCTAGCTCTTATTGAATTTATCATTGATTAATTACAGTATCTTTTAGTTTCTTGTTGGTTTTCAACTATGTCATCAATCTCATTCATCTCTATTATCATCCATATTCTGAATTTTATTTGTATCATTTCAACAATTGCCTTGTAGTTGGAGTCCACTATGTAGCTCCATTGTGATCCCCTGGGGTGTCAAGCTGTTTTGTTTTTTTCATGTTGCAAGGATTCTTTTGCTGGTTTCCTATCATCTGACTACTCTTCTTGGCTCTGGACTAGTAAATTTGCAGGGCAACCATTCTCCATACTGACATTCTCCTGCTTAGCTGGGAGATGTGGAAGACCCTAGATGGAGCTTTTTTTTTCCTACTCTGGTATGTTGAACAGGCAGGGGTGCAGCAGGTGCACTGAGAGCCTGTACTTCAGCTGTTTTTGCTTGACCCATTCCCCTGTGATTGCCTCAGCTCAAGCTGGTGCAGGATAATCTCCGTGTAGGGTGGTGGGTTGTTCCCCAGCTCATTGTTGAAAGTTTGACTTGGGGGCTGATTGAGACACTCTTCCTGGAGGCTGGTGTTGTGGGGAATTGCTCCACCCAGGGTCATTTGGCAAAGATGACAGTGGCAGCTGGGTGAGGCTATCTAGGCAGTGGTCATGGGTGACCAGGCTGTGGGCATTTGCTTAAACCAGGTCCAGGTGTAAAGGCTGTTCAAGTATGAGAAATTTCTGATGGAGTGATGGGCCTTGGAATGGTAGGCCCAGTGGCAGTGGTGGAGACTCATGGGTGGGGTCTTGGAGTCCAGACAAAAGTCTGGAACCTTGGGGGCCATGTTATTGGCCAGCAGGAGCTCTGGAGCCAATATAAGTGGGGCATCAAGCCCAGGTGTAGCGAGAGCCTCAGAGCTGGATCTGGAGATCACAGGGGCATAGCCGCACAGATGGGGGACTGTTCCATTGGCATGGAGACTGTTGATGCCCAGTTGTACAGGCAGGGGTTTATTCCAGAGGCCCAGGGATCATGGAGGAAGGCCTGGGGTGCTGGCCATCTGAGGATCTCCCCCCACCTAAGTCTCACAGAGGCAGTTGCCCAAGGCTTCCCAGGTGGGGCCTGTGGCATCTGAGGCTCCTCCTCTACTCAGATCCCATGCTAAGGGTAGGGGCTCTTGGCTCCCAGTCCCAGGGCATGGCCCAGGGGAGAATCCATCCTGCCTGTTCCCTCCCCAAAGGGTGGTGATGTAAAGGCTATAGCTGTAAAGCTGAGTCCTCAGCATACTGGCCCCATGCACCTGAGAGTTCACAATGACATCAACTGCAGAAACCTGGGATTGGCAGCCACCAGATTTCTGCTGGGCCTGCTCTCTGGTGCTGTGTCTCTGCACAGACTCTGAGCATCTCCCTAATCAGTCCAGAGGTCTGCATTGGTGGACGGAGTACCCTCACAGCTTGAGCTGTCTGCCACTACTAATCCTCACCTTAAAAGTGGCACACACATGGGCTGCTTCTAGTCTGCTCTCTTCCCTTCTCCCCAGCAATGTGAATTATATTGGAAAACTCAGATTTATCTGAGACAGTGGTGGTGCCTGTGGGGAAGAATCATCCAAGCCCTGTTTATTGAGTCAGTAGATTCTGTAGTGGGCTGTTCTCCCTGTCAGTAGGTGGTGCTTGCAGAAAACAGCCAGCTGCGGTGTTATTCTTTGGGGCCTGTGACCAGCTTAAGTCCCTCAGGAGAAGCTCTCCAATGCTACAGGCAGTGGAAGGGGGCCTGGAGCTCCCAGGGGATTTCTTGTTGTCCACTACAGCAGAGGTGGGTTGAGAAGCAAGGCTGGGTGGGGCTGGGTCAGCCTGACTCCAGCTTCTGCAGAGGTAGGCACCAGAATTGTCTCTGCAGGGATTAAGGGTCAACTCACAGCAGCGCACTGGGAAAGCCACTGGGAAGGGGCTACGATATCCTCACCAAAGCAGAAATTCTGCTTGTGGGGGAGGGGCCATCTGGGATTCACAGACTGGCTGCCATGAGTGAGGTTAGCTCTTCTCCCTCCTGCCTGCCCCATGAGTCTCCTTCCAATGTCTGGTTGCAAACAGGAGACTGAATTCACTGAGTTCACCAACAATGATGGCACAGGTTGGGAACTTCCCTGCCCAAGATCCCACTCCAGCCTAAAAACATGGTTTTCCTGTGGGGAGAGATGTGCTCCCCCACTGTGCTGTGGCTCGGACACACACTGCACTCTCCTGTCACTTCTGCCTACATGGACTCCATTGCCTCCTGAAATAAGTTCACAAATCTCTCCTCTGTGCCCCCAAACAACATGATTGAGTCCTGGGGGTATGGAATCCAGCCTGCAGGCCTGTCTCCTGGATCCCCAAGTTCAATCGCTGACAATGCCAGGGAGAAGCATGCTGGTCCCAAGTTGCCCATGGAGTGCTCAAGTAAGCTTAATGCCCCTCTACTTTGGGGTAAGTCCTTCACTGGGGAATGCCGGCAGGGAGCATCAGGGAGTGCTGGCAGTCCGGGAGCTCACAGTCCAAGTACCCCTAAGTCCAATGCCCATTCTCATGGGGAAAAAGGTGTGGGCCCCACTCTCTGTGGAAGCCTCAGTGTCATGAGCACACCAACAAAGGGGAGACATCTGCTTCTGAGAGTCTCGGCTCAATTGTCCCAGTTTTTGGCAGAGGGTGGGGGAGCGGTGAGGAGACAAAGATTCTGACTAGAAGAGAGCTACCACTCTAGCCCTCCTTGTCCCTCTGTCTGGAAGGCAGCCCACACAGCATGTCTATGTTCCAGGATCACAGATTCCCCAGGGCCCACCACAGTCTGGGCAGGAGTTGGGAACTGTTTGTGTGGGAACAGGGGGTGTGAAAACTGAAGGGCTGGAGCTCCCTGGGGTGGACAAAGGAACACTGTGGGTGGAGAAGAGGTATGGCATCCACCATCTCGGCTGCAGATCATGCTGATGGGGAGTGACCCCAAAGGGACTGGAAACCTGATACTTTATTTTCAGGAAGCTCCCAGTTCAGTGGTGGCAGGAGTTTGGGGCTCATGAGGGTAGAAAAACTCTCCAGCATCTCTGAGGCCCACTGACCACCAGAGGAGAGGGAAGGAGAAATGAAACCCCCACTTACCTTCTCTGGTGGGCTCCAGGTTTTTCTGGGGTACATCTCTGCTGATATCTTCTTTCTCCGTGTGCTGCTCCACAACTTCTTCTTCCTCTGAACTCTCCGTGGACGATTCTTAGAATTAAAATCAAAGACAATTTTTATTCTAATTTTAAATCAGGGATTATTATGTTGATGTCACCTAACAATTTTACTGAAAGGTTAATCAGATAAGAAGGACAGATAATAATTACCTAAAATTGCCATAGTAACTTACGTAAAAACACAGGATAAATATTCACCAAAAGTCATAAAAGTAAATATCATTGCAGATTAATATGAATGATGCGACTGAAACCAGCACCATGGTATGTTATATCATTATTTTACTATTAAAATAAAATTTTAAGAAGACATCAAAAATTAAGCAGGGGCTATGACTACTGTGGAGAAAACATTCCCTATATTAGTAGCAGGCATGAAACTGCCATCCTTAGAAAGGCCTGCTTACAAGGCTGGCACTTGGCTGGCATTTGGGAACTTGGACTTAGGAGGGGTCCCACCATTCCCTAACTGACAAGAGTAGCTCACTGCACCCAGACTCTTTGAACAAATAACGTGTTTTACTCTAAACGGCTGCTTTCCTTCTGGGAGTCTGGGGTTTTGGTACACACGAGGGAGAGGACGCCTGTGTGATCAGCTTCCACAAGAAACTCAGGTCCTGAGTCTCTAATGAGACCCCGGAACTGGTGGACAGCACTGCACATGTGTTGTCAAAATTCAATGCTGGGGGAATTGAGCACATCCTGGCAGCTCCACAGGAGAGGCCTCCGGGATGCTTGCACGTGGTTTCCTCCAGACTTACCACATGCACTTTTCCTTTTGCTAATTTTGCTTTGTATCCTTTCACTGTAATAAATCAAGGCCATGAGAATGAGTATTTTCTGAATCCTGTGTCTTTCTAGTCAACCACTAAACCTGGTGGTAGTCTTGGGATTCCCTGACACGATTGCGTCATATGAAATTTTTGTTACTTAATTTGATGTACTATGTGTGCCTACAATCAGAAGGTTATTTCACAGAATAACTGTCCTTATTCTGGTTTTCTTGACATTTTCCTTGCAGATTCCTATATTTCTATATTCATTTGAATAAAGGCACAAAAGAGATAGGTGAAACAATGATGTCAGAAAATCATGTGAAACAAGCAACAATCCTCTTTTAACCAGAATAAAAATTAGAGAATCTGATGATGATGGTCAATATGGTCTATTGTATGAAAGTTTCTGGAAAGAAAATGAAAAGATCACAGTAAATTTTCTCTGACTTAGCCAAGTGCAATTCCTTTTTATAGTAACTGCGTCAGGCCAGGTGCAGTGGCATGTGACTGTAGTCCCAGCTACTCAAGAGGCTGAGGTGGGAGGATCACTTGAGGCCAGGAGTTCAAGGCTATAGTGCGCTATAATCACACTTATGAATAGTCACTGTGCTTCAGCCTGGGCAACATAGCAAGGCTCCATCTCTTTAAAAAAATACAATTAATAAATAAATTAAATAACTGTGCATCATTCAGGTAACTGGGAAAATTGTAGAGACATACATAGCCATTCTATTGACATAGTATAATACTGTACTACTGCTCATAAAGCTCCTTTTATTGGTTTCTAATCTTTTCCTTAATTTCTTATAAAACTAAAAATATGGTCCACCTATTAAATGCCGTTCTTGAAAGAACAAGTTAAAATGTCAAAAAATTCATCCAAAGCGTAGGATGAGTTGGCCGCTGCTCCCCCAGAATAGCAAATTTGATCAATAAAGATCAATAGAATTTTTAGCTCATTTGTGGGAAAACAAGGAGCAATTTTGTATATAGACGGTTAAAAGTGTGGTAATCTAATTGACCACATATTTTGAAGAAATATAATACCAGAAAAGTGCTTCACATTAAAACTATGGCGGATAAAACAATTTCTATCTAATAATGCCAAAGGCACTTAAAATCTCGTCAGACCGTTATCAGTGACACTGTCATTGTGGCACAGATATAAAGAATTTGAGCATTAGAAACCAGATATACTTTAGCATAGTAAACAATTATCTTAAAAAATACTGCACACTTGTCAGACATGCATGCGTTAGAATGTGTTCTAATAATGTTTTCTTTGGGGATGAAATTTAAAAGGCAGCAGTAAAAGCAGAGATATCAGGAGAAGGCAGGTGGAAAGAGAATGGCACTAACGAAGAGAGTCAGATAATGACTGTTCTATGGATGGCACCAGAATTCCCCGCATATTCAACGTATCACCTTGTATTTTTCTCTGTGATATTATTTGAATTTTCTGAAATAAAATATTTAAAAGATGTCAATTTCTCCAAACTGCTGGTATGTGAACTATTTCTGAATCAAAATGTAAAACTGTCAAAACATGGATGTGTTATGATTCCATGTCAGAGAGGGGTGTGGGCATGTGACGGTGGCTTCCAGATATTATTGCCAGATTTGTGTTTCCAAATGCATCCAGAGAAGAGTTTATCAAGGACTTGAGCACAAATCAGGTATTTCCACAAGGAACAGATAAGAAAGACAACACTTTCCTCACATGTGGCCTTTAGGTTTTGATGATTCTGAAAACTGCTGGCACGGGCACTCAACAGCCCAGACAATTTTCCCTGACCCTGTGCAGGCAGCTGCTGCAGTTACAAAAGAGTAAGGTAGAATCCTGGAAGATGTGTCCTCCTGTGTTTTGCACACCAGAAGAACCAATGACCTAAACAGTGGACCTTACAACTCTAAAATGATTCTGTTTTCTTTTAAAAGCACCAAAGAGCTTTTCAAAGCTAAACCCAACTCACTCTTCAGTAAGCTTGTTAGAATCCACACTACTTCCTTGAAATTTTCACATTTATTTTTTATTTTTGCAACATCACTTCCTCTGAATCTTCTCCTACTTTGCTCTGGCCACTGCTCAGTCTTCTTTATTAACTTTTTTTTTGTTTTATTCATATTTATTTTATGTTTAAATTTCCTTGTTACACATGGGCTCTTAACCGATGACTTTCACAGGTGACAAAAATCTACCAACTATTATTATTTTGCAAGTGAAAAACCTTTCTAAGCAAAACATATGCAAAAGGAATAATGCCAAGAAAAAGCCAACATTTTAAAATGAATGAACCGAGCTTCCTTACTTTACTTGTTTCATCATGAAAGGGTGAAGACCTCATGATAGATTGTGATTAGTCCAAGGATTGGTGACAAGGAAACTATTGCTCTGACTAATGATAAAGCTTCCTTTGTCTCCCAGTGTGTTTACGTGGTTACCTTCCAGCCACCCCTTCCATGAGGACTCAGCAAACTAAAGGCCACAGGCCAAATCCAGCCTGCCATATGGTTCTATAAGTAAAGTCTTATTGCAGCACAGTCATGCCTATTTGCTTGCATATTACCTGTTGGGGTAGTTTAGAAATGTTAGGGTGACCGAGGGATATTGCTGGCATAAGAACCTCTGCGGATGTGACAGTCTGCACAGGTGTGGCTGTTTTCCAAATGGTAAGGACATTCCACGGGCAGGAGGAACTGAAAACAGTTTCTCTCCTGGGGCAGAAAACTGCTCCAGGACTGCTATCAGGAACGCCCAACCTGCTGGAAAACTAGCCTGGCGGCAATCCGGAATTGATGTTCTTGTTTGCCTTTAGGCTAGAAATGGCTTTGATATGTAACCTTTACGGAAATCTACAGAACATCGTTTGCTTGTGGGTTGTCTTTGGAACATGTTTGTTTGCATGATTTATGATGAGCCTTTGTTCTTGGGATGATAAATACGAGTGAGGAATTGCTCTCCGGACTCTCAGTCTGGAAAGCCTGAGTCCCCTGACTCCACTCTTTCTCTTCCACTGTCTCTTTTCTTAACCCTGCACAACGCCCTGTTTTCGACCCTGTCGTCTGGCGAACTCCCAGCAATTATCTAGGACTGTTTTCACATTGCAAGGGCAGGGGTGGGTAGACATCACAGAGACTATATGGCCTAAAATATTAACTATGCGGGGTCTTGCCAAAAGAAGCTTGCCAATCCCTGCTTTAGACCAGAACCAGAATGACCTGGTATCAAATCTAACCTTGTAACTCCCCTGCTCAAAATTCTGCCATGAATCCTAGCAGCAAGAATTGCTGACTCCCTACCCAATAGCCATTGCTCATTCTTTCTTGCTGGGCAAACACAATTCTGTTTGGATATTTATCAACCCAGTACCCCTCAGCTCCAAAAAGAGACATGATTATTCTAAGCTAATTATAGAAATTACAGCTGCTCCCCAGGAACTGGTTAAGGAATAAGGATGTGGTATCACCCAGCCAATACAATGGCACAGGCAGTCCACTGAAAGCTTCTGAGTTTTCTCCCTGTTTAAGAGAAACATGTGAAGAAAAGCAACCCTCCCAGCCTTTAGATACCGTCTTGTGAGACCATCAGCTTTGCAGGTGTTGCTAATTAGGCAACCGTGAAAGGAGACGTGAGCACAACACCGCCAACAGCACAGCTCAAAGACGGACAAGTGGCACCCTGACGATATCACGGAACCGCCAAAACTCTGGTTCCTTTGGTTTTGGCTTCTGTTCGTTAGGTCATCTATTATTTGCAGACAAAACTATCTAAGTCAGAAATTTCCCATGGCCTTCAGAACAAGATCTATTCATCCTTATACTATTAAAAAGTCTTTCATAAGCTTGCCTTAGCTAGGTATTCACCTCACTCCCAATCACTCCCATATACCACACTTTTTGCACTAGCAAAATTGAACTATTCATGAACCCTGCAAAGTTTACTCATGCATCTCAGATTTTGCATTTGCTGTTCCTTCCACTGAACATGCAATCTTGTCAGATGTTCCTCCTGCCAATCATCATCTTTCTGCCTCTTTATCTAGCAAACTCTAACTTGCTCTACCCAGCATTTTAAAGCTTTAATTCCTTACCACAGACTTAAAGTGCACTGCATATATCTAAGATAAAACATAATAAATGATAATTGTATGCTCCCAGAGGGGATCTGGCATACTGCAAGCACTGAATAAAGTACAAAGTAATAAAAATGATACTGGTAGTAAAAATCCATGACTCTATATTTAAAATATTTATATTTTATAACATTAGAAAAATGCTTAGTACCTAAAAGATATTAGGGAGTTATTTGCTAAATGGGCAAGTGAATAAATTAATAAAAACGTTCTCTTTGACAATTCTGTTGAAAAAACACAGAAATTAAATAGGTGTAGCTCTTTCTGTTATGAACACCTGAAAGACCAAAACTAGGTCAATCCTGTCTCTGTCTCCTGAAACTTGCAAAATCTAACTTAGAGAAGTTCTTTGATTAAATATACACTCAATTAAAGCTGTCCTCATACAGTTCATATTGTACAATGCATTAGGTGTCCCATCTAGCTAGCACAGTAGCGTTTTTCTTATTGGAAAACATTTTTGTGCTTGTATTACAATTTGTTGAGCCCAGAGTTGGGCTATTGGGATATTTATTATGATAGTCTTTTGGCTAATGGTAATAGAGCATCTTCTTCTAACAAAAATTAGTTATCAAGACAATTATGCAGCAGATAAAACACATATTGTTCTTACAAGATAGACTGGTATCTCATTCAGTTTCAGCTTATGGGGAGTAGAGTTGATAATAGTGGGTCCTTGTTGGTTTAAGAATATAGAACATAACCTGTGTTTCCCAACAAGTTATTGCTTCTCTGACTTCTGTACTCAGTAGGCATCTTTCAGAAATAATCTCCTCTCGATATTGATGCACACTGGCCAAGTATTGCAGTTCTTGTTGCCATTTGTTTTTGTTATCACAAAAGTATTATCGAATTCCCATGCTTAAAGGTTAGTTATTTTATAAATGGCATACACAAATCACTATGTCGTACAGTTGACCCTTGAACAACAAGGGTTTGAACCGCAGGGGTCTGCTTATATGCATATTTTCTTCCTCCTCTGCTGATTTCAGACACCAAGATCAACTCCTCCTCTTCCTCCTCAGCCTACTCAACATGAAGATGATAAAGATGAAGACATTTATGATGACCCACTTTCTCTTACTGAATAGGAAATACATTTTTCTTCCTTATGATTGTCTTAATAACAGTTTCTTTGTCCTACCTTACTGTATTGTAAGAATACAGTACATAATACGTATACAATACAAAATCTGTCTTAATAAACAGATTATGCTCTCAGTAAGGCTTCTGGTCAACAGTAGGGCTATTAGCAATAAGTTTTGGGGGAGTCAAAAGTTATATGCAGATTTCAGTGCATGGGGCATCAGTAGCCCTAAATACTTTGCTCTTCAAGGGTCAACTGTAACATTCATTTACTAAATACAAACCATCTATTATACAAATTAAATTGAAGATCCATTTTTATAACAAGTCAAAGTCATTATGATGTTATTTAGAGGAAACATACAGCATACTAACTCAAAACCTATTTTGTTATTTATACAAAATATCAGAGAGGCTTTCAGGGATCATAAATAAATGAGGTTTTTTTTCAGACACTAATATTTTAGATTACAAATTACCTACAATTAAAACTTGTTAAATAATTCTCATCTGTAGAGTATTAAGAAAGAAATTAAGAAAACACAAACACACAATTTGCACATTGATTTTTTTAACTATTCTTTTGCGATCAAAACTTCCTTACTTTTACTTTTTTATCTATGGTAGGACCACTAAGAGTAATTTGCAATCAACAGTCTTACCTGGATTGCTATCTTGAGAAATTTCTTTAGCAATCTGTTGTTGATATTCAGAAATTAGTTGGTGAATGCTATGTACAAAAAATGTAATAAATAAAATTACTGTTTTCATACTGACATAAGAAACATTTAAGAAATACCTGAAATTCTTAGACTATTCCAGACAATAACAGAGATAATATCAGAACTTTAATTCTAATGTACACTTCAAAATTGTAAGCTCTACAAACTTACTAAACTTCTCACTTAAAAAGAAAGTAAGCTAAAGTAGCCATGAATAGAGGTAAGTAGAGCTCAGTAAATTAACTGGCACTAGCTTGTCATAATGGAAAGTTCCCTGAACTCAAAAGAAGTGCCAGCTCTGTAACCAACAGCTGTTTGTTTTCTACATATAAACTGATGAGTCATGGATGAGGCTTAGCTCTGTTAAATCCAGCTAACTTACTTTAGATTCAGGGAATTCTGTGGAATGGTTTCCTGGTGAGGTAGAATTTGAAAATATTTTTAAAACTTGAGATGGAGATGCAAGTAGTTTGGGAGGTTTTCATTTTAAGAACGCAGCTCACTTGAGAGGCCAAGAACAAGGTGCTGCCCACTACTCTAGGGAAGAACAATATGGGAGCTTCTGCTACCTAAGAAAAGGTGCTACACAGGTTATAAAGGAGCCTCGAGGTACAGGTCTGGTAGCAAAGGAGAAAGGAAACTGTCATCTATTCTTGTAATGTTATTTGAATCTCTCTGACAGTTTGGAACAATTCCAACTAATATTTGCCAGAGAAAAGACTAACACGGCCCTCAAAGGATAACTTATCATGAAGCTCAAGGCAAAGTCAGAGCTAAGATGTGGCTTCCACGTAAGGTGTTCAGTGAAGGGGGAAGGGAGACTTTCCTCACTGTGCGTGAGGCTGAACCTAGGAGGTCCAGCTGTCAGAGCAGGTTGCTGGTGCTTTGGGAGAAATGGTTGAGCATACAAGCAAATGTATGTGAACTAAAAAAAAATTGTAACTTTGAAGTCTAAGTATGGATCACCATGAAGACTGAGGGCTCTGGATCGGTCAGGGCATCCTGGTAGCAAAGGTCAATCGCTACCACATGCAGGACCCTTTCAATAACAACAGTGCAGCAGCAGAATCAGCGGAAGCCATGGAATGAGTGGAATGTCCTTCCCCCCCCTTCTGACTTATAAAAGAAGACTGTATCATCCCATGCACTTTGGAACCCCTTAGGATCTTCAAAATTTCAAGGAGGATTGTATGAGAGATAGCCTCCAGGGGACAGTACAAGATTTTCTGCTGAAGTAGACATTTCAGGTCCCAAATAAGTAATTGGAAAAATCAAAGATGTAACACTACTTTTATCTCATGCATAGGGGTTATACTCGGAATGACACGCACAACATAGGGATCCCTAAGGATAAAGGTCTCAGAGATCCTGAGATAAAGAATCCTGCACCCACTGCTCCTTCTAGCTGCTCTAGCTTTTTCTTGATTTCTGAATGGAAATGAAGTGAAGTTAGTAGTGAAAGTAGTAGTCCAATGAAGGGGACTAACTCACTACCATTTCAATACGACCTGAACCAAACAATGAAATCTCACCTAATGTGTAAAACGCAATAGTTATATTTCTTTGAAACCTCAATACAGTGTTAAGTAACCCTTTAATGTAAACACTTACTCATCAAAACCATTATTAATGGCATAATCTTCTGCAGTTAATCGAAAAATATCTTGAGAAAAGACATCAATACTTTGCTGAAGAAGAAGATGAACTATATCTGCTGATCGAGAACATACTGCAAGTATGAGGGCATTTCTAAAATAACAGATAGATAACCTCACCATTATTAACTTTAAAAAAGATTTAAACAATTAATTTGATATACATTAACAACTTAACATTTTGACTGTCTATATAGAATTAAGCATTACATGTACTAATAGACATAAGCATCTCGGGTGCTCAAATTTCATTTTTGTATATTACCACCCACGCTAAAGATAAGGAGGAAAAAGGAAGCCACCTGTCCCACTGGGGTGTTACAAAGTACGAGTTGCTAATTTAAAGTCCTTTGATTGGCAAGAAACTATGCTGAGATCACTTATCTAAAGTAGGCAAAGATTTAAGTGATGAATTCTCCATTTCTTCCAAAGTCTGATATATTAATAATATGTTGTAATTTCAGGGTCAGCTAGGGGTCAGATATGCAGGCTTAAAATTATACTATTAGTAATAATAGTAATAATAGTAGTCATAGGAGTTTCAGTTAATGGTACTGATGATCATCTGCTAGGAACTTAATTAAATGCTACATAATCTTACTTACATACAATAATCCTTGAAAGACACATTGTTATCCTGCTTTTCATATCAGAAAACATATTTGGTGATAATGTTCCCAAGGTCACACACGTAGCAAGTGTGAAAGCTCTGAATTCAATACAGACTTGTGGGTTTCTAAAGTCTATCCCTTTTCTCTTTATTACCCACCTATGGCTTGTCTTAAATAAAGGAAATATTACTCCAATTAAAGCTACCTTTCTTCCCTCTATCCATACCAAATAAAATTAAACCATCGAAATAGAGTAGAAATTAAAAAGAAAAAAAAAACCTGAACCCATGGTATCTGGTAATAGCAATTAAAAGTCACTCAGGGGTAACCTAACATCAATATCCTTCAAAGAAAGCAACTTCAAGCAAAGAGTCATCCAAAAGACCATATGATTTTTAAAGCCTATTTAAAAAACTATAAGCATTTGTAAAGATAAACTGCATAAGAAGCAGATGTTAGACAAATACTATAACAGGGGTAAGAAGTTCAATATTGAGTCAAAAAGTAACTATAAGTTCAAGTCCACAATGGAACTTTACATTACAAAACTAACAAAATGAACACAAAACCCTCTTAGCTATAAATACAAGATCATATGACAAAAACACCGAAATACAAAAGACAAATATAGGTCACTATTCTAAGTGAAGAGGGATCCTACTATATACTGTTCTTTATGTTGCCCAGTCAAATAATGAATTTTGCATCTAACTGATGATTTGTGTTGATATTTTCACTATATCTCAATAAGTATAAATTAATCCTCTTAATAATTTAATACTTGAGACTTGAGTGACTGTTACCACTCTAGGACACCACCCAGGTTTAAACAACAATAATAACAAAAAATACTACTGTACCTGTCAAACCCATCAATTGCATTTACATTGGCATTTTTCTTTATTAAAAATTCTACCATTGCAAGTTTGTTTCGATTTGCAGCAAGTAGAAGTGGTGTGAACTGTTCCTGTAAAACAGTGAAAACAATCTATAATTCACAAAATTACATGGTCCTCAACTCAAGTGAAACCCTTATATAAGATCCTGTGAAATTTCACATGTGATGGAGGAAGTAAATAAAAGCAGTCCCTTCCTCACCCCACTGTGCTTCGCCATGCCCTGCTCTTTCCCTTTGACGCGCCCCTCCTCGCCCTCACCACACGAACTGCCACCATCTCGGAAGCCCACTTCTCGTGTTTACCACTACCAAGGCTCTTTGCTTCTGCCACAGCGTTTCTCCTGGTGTAGCGCAATTATTAGCATTTCATTGTTTCCCATGTAAGCCAGGAGCTTCTTGAGGGCCGGGGCTGTATCTTGGATCCCTATATTCCCAAACCCTGAGACATATTAGTAAAGGCTTTAAGTTTTTTTATTGAATTAATGATATAAATTATTATATCTAGAGCAGTGTTTCTTAAAATACCTTCCAAAGAATAGTTACTTTACCAGAAGTTAAGGACTGTACCCCATCAGCAAGATTCCGGGAGCATCTATGTTTAGAAAGATTATAAAACTGTGCACTATATAGCCAGTATCAAAGAAATCTTGTGAACTTTGCCTAATTCCTATTTGACAACATCTTTTTGCAGCAAACAGTAGCATTTGAGGAACTGGAGTTTCAGAGACACAGTTCTGAGAGCTTTCTTCCAGATTATACCAACTAGTTTGATTCTCTTCCATCGGTGGTGTCAGGGTACTAGATCCCAATGCCAGGCAGTCCTGCGCCAAATAAGTCACTAAGGAAATGGGCTCTGAATTAAAAGAGATAGGCTTGAAATGAACTTCAGTGGCCTATTATTAAATAGTCTATGGGTTTTCTCTTATTACAAATGATAGATTTTTATCTTAGCTGTTAGAAAGCTCAGTATGAAATTTTATTTGAAATTATCATGATAATCCCGGGACCCTAATGTGTATCTCCTTTTTAAAGCCATGTTCATTCTGGTTTCCATTTATATCGCTACATAAAACTGTTTTTTATTTTAGGCAAAACATAAACCAGAAATAAAAATAAAATGTCTTATCAATAAAAATTCTAATATAGATCCATAGGGATTATTCTCAGCACAATGAAAGCCACTACGTATCACTTGCATTTCCAAGAGACAATGCTGAGGAGAAATATACAATGTTGTCTGCAATATGCATAACCTATGCAACTATAACCACAAGGAACCTAAAAGGCTCATAGGCATTCTAACAGGAAGATGATAATTTATGGTGCATATTCATATAAACAAAAAGAGACTTGGAGTGGAGGTACACGCCTGCAATAGTAGCACTCTAGGAAGTCAAGGCAGGAGGAGTCCTTGCAGTTAAGAGTTTGAGACCAGCCTGAGCAAGAA
The DNA here is from genome assembly GCA_963575035.1 of Avahi laniger. Classification (NCBI taxonomy): domain Eukaryota; kingdom Metazoa; phylum Chordata; class Mammalia; order Primates; family Indriidae; genus Avahi; species Avahi laniger. The sequence continues at coordinate 27,698 of CAUYSK010110628.1, forward strand.
CAAGACCCTGTCTGTACTGGAAAAAATTAGCCAGGTGTGGTGGCACATACTTGTAGTCCGAGCTACTCAGGAGGCTGAGGCAGGAGGATCACTTGAACCCAGGAGTTTGAGGTTGCAGTGATAATGCCACTGCACTCTAGCTGAAGTGACAGAGTGAGACTCTGTCTCAAAAAAAAAAAAAAAAAAAAGAGTTCTTAAAAAATCAACTTTTAAATTTTATAACTCAACCCTATTACTAAGGGATTTATATAAAATAGAGAGCATCCATTATAAAGACTTATAAACTGTCTTGAAAATCTTAAAATCGTTATCAAAATATACTATAAAACAGGGGATGTAAACCGAAATACTTACACAGGCAAATTAGGTGATCTAAGCAAGTGAAGAACATAGGTGGGCATAGTAACAAACTGGAGCACCTATCCTCATATGAAGGAGCAACCTCTGCACAGCATGTCGAACAGTACTGTGGGCTCAAGGGACAACAGATGTGACTCTTTAAGAGAAGCCTGAAATCCAGGTTTCCGCATGAGTCTCCTAAATTGTACATGATCCACTTTATGGAGGCAAACTAAACCTATCTATGGGCCACACTTAGACTACAGCCCTTGTGTTTTCATAATTGCGGTGGACGTATTTTCAAATGATTACTATGTACAAAGCAAGTATTTGCATGTGAAATCTTTCCTTTCTTTAGTATCATATGTTTTACAAAAAAACAAGCCCCTAAATTTAATAAAACTTGCTATTAAGACTCATAATAACCAAGAATTATTCTAACATTTATTCATTTATGATCTATTTGTATTTAATTTTCCCCAATTGTTAACCAAATAGATGATTAGTTCATAGGACCACCAAAACTAAATTGTTTTCAAAATTCCTATCTGTATTCTTACTAAATTCATGGTTTTCCGGGTTTAAAACTGCCATCCCTGAGTAGGGCAAAGCTCTGTGAACTTAGCAGACATACTAAGATAGTCCATAATACAGCTTCAACTAAAAAACTTGTTCAAGATTTGCTACTATTCTTATTGAGAAAACCCTGCTTGGAGTAAACATTTTTTAACCTAGTTACCTGAATAACAAACAGACAGGAAATCCTAAAAGAGCCAGTCTCTACTTATTGAGAGACTATTCATAAGTTAATATCTAAAGACCCACTGAATGGCAGTGAGTGATTGACGGTTGGAAGGAAAAGGGTATTCTTCTGTAAGCTGATAGATGTTACCAATAATAGTCCCTTTAACATCCCAACCACAGAGGTAGAGAAAGGCAAATAAAAGACAGGCTAATATTATTAGACAGGAGAGATCTGAAGGAAGTGCCACCTGTTAAACTCCAACTTTTCTAGAGTTTTCTTAAGTTTTTGAGATATGGGAATTCATATGGTACATTTATCTATTCAGTGGTTATTGACCAGGGACGTAGTAGAATCTCAAGGAAAATTTTTGTTATTGTTGTTAGAGGCAGGGTCTTGCTATGTTGCCCAAGCTGGGTTCAAATTCCTGGGCTCAAGCAATCCTGCCACTTCAGCCTACTGGTAACTGGGACTACGAGCACAAACCAATACACCTGGCTTCAAGAAAATATTTTTTTAAAATGTACTTGTCCAGATCTTATTAAATTTAATAAATCAAAATATTCTGAAGAAGGCTTGGACTTGAATTTTTTTTCAATTTCCCCAAGTCACTATGAGGCACAATTCTAGCTGACAACTAGCTCAGCAGACAATCACTTCAGTCTCATCTCTCATCCACATGGAAATGCCCTATGTTATTTGTTAATCAGGGCAGGAAAAAAAAAAGGAAAGAGTAATATATGGAGTCATCTACTAAAACTTCCATTTAGTTTTCCTGGGTAGGAGGACTAGCAAACTCAAAATGCAACTTGATTTTCCTTTTTGTAAGATCCGTATCTCTCATCTCCCCTGGAAGACATTATAGATTTGAGAGCGGTTCAGACTCTTATCTAAGTAGCTCTTTCTGTCAGAATACGATAAGAAGTTAGTTCATTATTTCTTCTTCCCTCTTGCTTCCCACTTTATCACCACCTACTCACTTCCAATCTGGTTTCTTCAGAGTACTCCTCAAATTCATCTCTATGCAACTTACTATTCACTAACTCTCTTTCCCAAACTGAGAATGATTAGCCCCCAAACTGAAGAACACCTGGTCTAAACATATAAACTGGATGAAAAAAAAGAAAAAGAAAAATATATACATAATAAATGTCATGTTGGTATTTTTCCTCAATTACTTAATTTCCAAATTGGCCTGCATATTTCTGATTGCTTTGCTTTTCCTTTCCATTTTTCCCTGTTAAGCACTGCCACCAAGAGATAAATCCTTTTCTCATAGTCATGTATGTATTAGGAACTTGTCAACAACAGCAAGATTTTCATTTACTGTAAAATGCATTTGCTTTAGTAGAGTTTTAAGATCAAAGCCTATTTCCAGGAAAATTTTTGCTTTCTTGTGTTGCTTTACACCAATTAAAAAAAAAAAAAAAAACACAAGTGGGAAAAAAATATTCAAAAAGAAAAAAGTTTTACCTTTAACAAATTCAGTGTTTTCACAAATATTTATCATCAATCCATAAAAGAAAGTTGTGCCCTCTAATGCTTCTTTAAAATTATCCATATTTAAAGTTAAATCAAAGATAATTAAGTTATTTCAAAATATTTTTATTTAGGAAACACTTAAACTTCCAAATATGGAGAATAGACCCTTCCATATGTCAATATTAAAACAAATACCTTTCACATATTTTGAAAATAAAGTTGATTGATCTATACCTTGTTTTTTCCTTCGATATTTGCACCATGTGAAAGCAGTTCTGTTGCCAATTCTATATGCTCGTTATACACAGCATAGTGCAGGGCAGTGTTGCCATAGTCATCCATAGCATTTGGATCCGCACCATTTTCTAACAGAACAAATGCACATTTCGTTTCCTGGCATTGTACAGCCTGTCAATATTAGACCAAGAAATAGATGGTAATTTCTAGGAATTCAAAATAAACATTCCTCAGGTTTCATCAAGTAGTTATATTTAGAGGAGACAAATTCTGTTTTACTCTATTTGTATTTAAATCAAATCCAACTCAAGCTGAAATAGTTGGCTACTGTATACCTTCATCAGAGCTGTCCTGTTTTCGTCATCACGGATGTCAAGCTGGCATTTGCTGTCCACCAGGAGCTTTACCACGTCTGCCTGGCCCAGGGCACAGGCCAAATGCAGGACAGTCCTATGAAAGGGAGAGGATTTTTGAGAAAGTTTTGGTGCACTCTCTCTCAAAACATGCAATTATTTAATTGTAAACATTAAATACCATGTTATTCCTCTGCTTTGGAACAATTATTTCATTTTGTTATAAAGAAAGTACAAAATTTATTAGCTCTTATTACTCACTACATTAATGAAAGAGCAGCCCATTTGAGTAGACAAAGCATGGCCTTCAGATTCAGTTCAACTTGGGTTTGGATCCTGCTTTCAGCTCTGTCACTTATTAGCTATTGCCTAGCCTTTCTGTGCCTCAATTTCCTCACCAACAAAAGGGGGATAAACGTAGTAGCTGTCTCAGAGGTCACAAGTGTAATACTTAAATGAGAATCTATGCAAAGTATTCCCAGCACAAACAACAGCTCAATAATTGTTAGATATTATAAATATTAGTTACTACTACTTAACAAAGACACTATTTTAATAAGTAAAATGACACAATTATACCTAATTGTGGTATGTTTTACTGCTAAGAGAGAACATTGTGTATCAATGATTCTCAGATGCTGATTTTCTCACATTTTCACATCGCAGATATTGGAATGCCACTTGTATGTAATTCATGACTTATTAGAAATATACTTGGCAGCATTTTAAGAATTCTCTTATTGATACATAAGATAATGGAGCATCACACCGTCCGTTGTGCCTTACATTAAGTGGAATATGGTATGTAAAGCTCTACGGCAGTTGTAGTCCTAAGACTGTCATTTAACTAAAATTTAGGTTATAAAAGTACTATGGGGAAAGAGGGATGAAATAACAACAATAAAAAGTTTCAAAACTAAATATTCTTACTTTGGTTTTCAAAAAAGTTTAAGCTAAAAAAAACTCAGGATTCAAATGAATAGCTATGGCTCATTTATTCAATATTTAGATTTATCAAATGTATGAAAACCAGATCTTTTCAATGATTAGTATTAGTATCCGACTGTTATATATTTTCAAAATGGTAAAGACTATCTTTTATAATTTTATAGTTTCAGAAATGTTTTTGTTTGAAAGGAGGGAGGAAAAGCTTCAGTTGAGATTTACTCCTAATACTTTGATTTTAAAACTCTCAATTTGCTCAGGCTGGACAGGGAGACATAAAGTTTTAAGGATGGAAGAGTCCTGAAGGTAGTAGAGTATGTCTGCTACATAGTGGGCATTCGGGTTATGTTTGATGAATAAATAAATTTACAGATTGTATAAATACAGTTGGTGAGTTTAATATTTTGAAAGAAAACTCATAAAGTAAAGCAATATTTTTACAATAGTAATAATCATGTATAGTTGCTATTTTTGTTTTAATACGAACACAGTGAATGAAAATAAAATGATTAATCTATAATTATTTATATACATAATAAATTTTTATAAAATAAAACATATATATAACAAAATGTATATATAATAAAATATGCAAGTACAGATAAAAAGATTCCCTTTACTTCTGAAGAGGCCAAAAGTTGGCAGAAGATATCAATCCACAAAAAATGAAAATATTAATAGAAATCAAAAAATTACTTTCATTTCTACAGGATTCATATACCTGCTCTTCCCAAGGATTATTTCATTAATAATAAACTTTTACTAGAGCTTTTATGTATACTCATTGGAGAAATCACAGATAAGAAAAAAGAAAAAAATTAACTTATAATACAAATGCCTGGAAATAAAAAATTACATCACATTTTGTATATATTGTTGGCTAACACAAGACCATAGTCTCTTTGTGTTTATGTATAATCAAACTTATTTTTATTCTCACTTGATATACCAAAGTACATCTTTGCACATGAACATACTTCTGTAACTAAAACCACCTTTAATGATCACATATTATTCCATCCTATCAATGAACTGAAATTTATTTATAAAATCCATTGTATGGGTTCAACTTAATACTTTGCTATTTTAAGCAATGCTGAGGAAAAACAAATTGCATGTATCTCTCATCATTTTCTGAAGATAACTTAGTGTCATGGAATTGATAAGTAAGGGACATATACATTTTTAAAATGTCCTTTGGTGGGCCTTACCACCAAGCTATTTGGAAAGTCATCAGCAACTTAGATGTTTCGCAGCACTGAAAGTACCATTGCTCTGAATCCTCACAAACTTTGTGAATAGAAAAGAGTATTCTATTCCTATTTTTACTTAAATTCTTTCTCTTACTGGGAACACTAAATATTTTTTCCTATGGACATAGGTCAAAAAAAGTCTTTGCCCAATTTTAAATTAGAGTTTCGTTTTGTCTTATTGATTTGAAAATTTTTCTGTAGAATTAAGACATATTTTTATTTGATACGTACATGTTATAAGTGGCTTGCAATTATATTATCTTTTACTTGTTAATTTTTTTTCTAATACACAGTGGGCTTTGATTTTTATTTTGCTAAATCAACCCACACCATGCTTGCTTGTGAGGTCATTCTTAGGAAGATTTTTCTTGCCATAAAATTGTGTCTGTATAAATAAGCATTTTTGTTTATTTCTAGTACTTTTCTCATATTTATACTTAAATTTTTTAATCTATATTCCATTAGGAACTTATTTTGTGACATAAAATCTAACTAGTTTTCTCCAAAGAATTAACAAATATTTCTTATATGAATAATTCATCTTTTCCCACTAATATAAAATGTCACCATTATCAACTCCTAAATTCTTACGTGTATTTGGGTGTTTCTGGGTTTTCTGTTCTGTTCCATTTATATATCTTTCTTTTCAGCTATTAGTAAATAATTAATTTGTGAAAATTAACACCCATACTGCTGTTTAGAAGGGCAAGTCCTTCTTCATTCCATTATAAACATTTTCATAAAATCATCAGAATTTCAAAAGACATCATGTGTAATTCAAAAAATTTAAAACCTTGAATTTTTATTTGGCTTATATAAAACTGATAAACATAGAAAGAGCTCACATTTTGAGAAAAACAGTCCCCCCAATTCCAGCTCTGAGGCTCCACCCTGGGCTTCCGGAGCTCCTGCAGCACCGCAGGACACCACTCCCAAGACTGCAGCACTGCACCTGGACCCCAAGACCTCACCCCTGAGTCTCCACCACTGCTGCTGGGCTGGTGGAACTACTCCAAGGTCCAACAGCTCACCAGTGACCCCTGGACTTGAGCCACCAATACACCTTGACCTGCTTCCAGCAAAAACTCAAAGCCTGGACAACCACAACTGCTGCCTAAATAATCTCACTCAACCGCCACTGTGAACTCTGTGGGGAGACTTCAGGCAGAGCAATCCCCGCAACACCAGCCTCTGTGGAGAGGGTCTCTCCCAGCCCCCATTTGAACTTATTACAAGTTGGGGAATAACCCACCACCCTACACAAAGATCATCCAATACCAGATTGAACTGAGGCAATCACAGGTGAACAGGACAGAACAGAACAGCTGCAGTACAGGCTGTGAGAGCACACATCCCTCCCCTGCCATGTCAACATTTCAGAGTAGGAACACAGTGCCTTCTAGGGAGCTCCTCTTCTAATTAAGCAGGACAGTTCCCAGCAAAGGAGTACAGTTGCCCTGCAAACCTATTAGTCCTGAGCCAAGAAAAGATGATTCAGATGAGAAGAAACCAGGAAAAGCACCCTGGCAAAAACAACAACAAAAAAACATAATAGTACAACACCTCCAAGGAATCACGGTGGAATTACAGTAGTGGATTCAACCACAATGAAATTGCTGAAATGACAGAAATGGAATTCAGAATATGCATGGATGGCAAATATGATGAATGGAATTGAATAAAAAGTTTAAAACCAGCAAAAATAAACCAAAAAAAAAAAAAACTCAGGAAATCAATGAAAAAGTCACTAGGGAGCTAGACAACATAAGAAAGGATATAATAGAAATTAAACAAAACAGTCATTTAGAGAATTTCAAAACACAGCAGAAAGCTTCAACAACAGACTAATCTAGGGAAAACAAAGAAGCTCAGAGCTGGAAGAGAAGGCTGACCCAATCATTCAAGCTACCCTAATCATTCAAGGAGGCAGAAAAGACAATAAAAAGGACTGAGCAATCACTTACAGAAATATGGGATTATGTGAAGTGAACTAACATTACTAATTATAAATGTTCCTATGGAAGAAGAAGAAGAAAGCAAAAAGCATGGAAGATCTATTTGAGGGAATTTTTAGGAAAACTTCCCTGGTGTTGTCAGAGATTCAGAAATGCAGATATATGATGGTCACCAAACATTGGGAAGATTCATAGCAAATAGGACTTCTCCAAGACACATGGTAATCAACATGGCGAAAGTCAAAATGAAGGAGAAAATTCTACAAGCAGCAAGACAAAAGCAACACCTAACCAGCAAAAGAAAACACATCAGGCTAACTACAGGCTTCTCGGTAGAAACCTTACAAGTCAGAAGGGATTGGGGTCCCATCTTCAATCCTTGCGAACAGAACAACTGCTAGCCTAGAATTTTGTATCCTAAAAAACTGAGTTTCACAGTTGATGGAAAAATTATGTCTTTTCCAGACGAGCAAACACTGAGAAAATGTGTCATGACTAGACCTGTCCTAAAGGAAACACTCAGAACTGCATTATACATGAATGACCACAATAGATATGCACCAGTGTAAAATAACCCAAAAAAGGCTCAATCTCACAATGTTTACAAACAATAGCACAAGAGGGAAAACAAAGTAACAAGGTACTGCCCAACATGATCAACAAAACAGCATACCACCATTAATTCTATCACTCAATATTAATGGTTTTCATGTGCCACTCAAAAGACACAGGCTGGCTAAATGGATGACAAAATACAATCCCAGTATCTCCTGTCTCCAGGAAACACATCTAAACCACAAGGACACACACAGTCTCAATGTGAAAGGATGGGGAAAAAATATTCCTTGCAAATGGAAACCAAAAGAGAGCAGGTGTAGCCATTATCATATGAGACATAATTGACTTTAAATCAACAATGGTTAACAAAGACAAAGATGGTCATTATATAATGGTAAAGGGAGCAAGTCAACAAGAAGACATAACCATCACATAGATAGATAGATACACAGATAGATAGATATGCATCTAACACATGGGAACTCCCAGATACATAAAGCAAATTCTACAAGGGCCAAGCAAGGAGATAAACAGCAGCACTGTAATTGCTGGGGACCTCAACACCCACTGACAGAGCTGGACACATCATTGAAGCAGAAAATACATAAAGAAACACTGCACTTACATGCACTCCAGAAGATATGGGCCTAACAGACATTTAGAGAACATTTTACCCAAAAAAATATTGAATATACATTTTCTCACCAACACATGGGACATTCTTCAAGATTTATCATATCTTAGGCCACAGAATAGATCTCAACAAATTCGAAACAATAAAAATCATACCAAGGATCTTCTCAGACCAGAGTGGAATAAAATTAGATGTCAATACTAAGAGAAACACTCAATTCTACACAAAGTCATAGAAATTAAACAGCCAGCCGGTGAACAATTATCAAGCCAATAATGACATTAAGATGGAAATCAAAAGATTCCTCCAACTGAATGACAAAGGGGAAACAAGCTATCAAAATCTATAGGATTCAGCAAAAGCATTCCTAAGGGTAAAATTCATAGCCTTAAATGTCCACATCAAAAAGACAGAAAGAACACAAATTAACAAACTAATGTCAAATTCTCAAGAACTAGAAAAGGAAGGGCAAACCAAACCCAAAGCCAGCAGAAGAAAAGAAATAATGAAGGTTAGACCAGAACGAAATGAAATGGAAAACAAAACTAAAAAAATACAAAGGATCATCAAAACGAAAAGTTGGTTCTTTAAAAAAATTAAACAAAATTGATAAACCTCTTGCTACATTAACCAGGAATAGAAGAGAAAGGATCCAAATAAGCACAATCAGAAATGAAAAAGGACATATTATAACTTATACCACAGAAATACAAAACATTATCAGGGAATACTAGAATAAGTGCTCTGCATACAAACTAGAAAACAGAGGAAATGGACAAATTCCTAGAACACAACCTCCCAAGACTCAATCAAGAATAAACAGAACTCCTGAACAGACAAATAACAAGCAGCAAGATCAAAGCAATAATAAAAAATCTTCCAAAAAACAAAAGCCCAAGAACAGGTAGATTTACAGTTGAATTTTACCAGACCTACAAAGAAGAGCTGGTATCCATATTACAGAAATTATTCCATAATATCAACATGGAGGGATTCCTCCACAAATCATTCTATGAAGCCAGTGTCACCTTGATATTAAAGCCTGAAAAGGACACAACAACAAAAAAATCCACAGACCAATATGCCTTATGCAAAAATGCAAAAATCCTCAATAAATTACTAGCAAACTGAATTCAATAGCACATGAAAAAAAAAAAATCCACCAAATGGGCTACATCCCAGGGATGCAAGGATAGTTCAATATATGTAAATCAATAAATATGATTCACCACATAAACAGAAGCAAAAACAAAATTCACATGATCATCTCAACAGACTCAGAGAAAGCATTTGACAAAATCTAGCATTCCAGAAATGGAAACAAATAGAAAAATATATTAGGCACGTGGATCAGTAGCATCAACATTGTTAAAATATTCATACTAACCAAAGCAATTTACAGATTCGAGGCAACTCCGATCAAAAAACCAATCTCACATTTCACATACCTAGGAAAAATAATTCTACAATTTGTTTGGAACCAAAAAGAGCCCAAATAGCCAAGGTAAGCTGAAGCAAAAAGAAAAACTCTGGAGGCATCACATTACCAGACTTCAAACTATACTACAAGGCTATAGTAACCAAAACAGCATGGTATTGGTACAAGAATAGAGACACAGACCAATGGAATAGAACAGAGAAGCCACATATAAAACCATCTCCCTACAACCAACTGATCTTTGACAAAGCAGGCAAAACATATCCTGGGGAAAAGAAGCCCTGTGCAAAAAATGGTGCTGGGAAAATTGGATAACCACATGCAGAAGAATGAAACAGGACCCCTATCTCTCACCACTTACAAAAATTAATTCAACATAGATAAAAGAGTTAAATAAAATCATAAAATCATAAAAATTCTAGAAGAAAATGTAGGAAAAACTCTTATAAATATTGGCCTAGGCAAAGAATTTATGACTAAGACCCCAAAGATAATTACAGCAGCAATAAAAATAAATAAACAAGAGTTGATTAAATTAAAAAGCTTTTGCACAGTAAAGGAAACAGAGCAAATAGACAACTTACAGAATGGGAGAACATGTTCACAATCTATACATCTGATAAAGGACTAATATCCAGAAACTACAAAGAACTCAAACAAATCAGCAAGAAAAAACAAACGATGTTATTAAAAAGTGGGCAAAAGTTACGAACAGAAGCTTTTCAAAAGAAGGTAGACAAATGACCAAAAAACATATGATAAAATGCTCAACATCATCAGTAATCATCAGAGAAGTGCAAATTAAAACCACAATGAGATATCACCTTACCCCTGTCACAATGGCCATTATTTAAAAGTCCAAAAACAATGAATTCCGGCGTGGATGCACAGAGAAATGCTGTTGGTGGGACTTCAAATTAATACAACCTCTATGAAAAACAGTATGGGGATTGATCAAAGAACCTAAAGTAGATTTATCATTCAATCCAGCAATCCCACTACTGGGCATCTGCCCAAAGGAAAATAAGTCAAATAAGTCACTTTATCAAAAAGACACTCGCTCTCAAATGTTTATTGCAGCATAATTCATAATTGCAAAGATGTGGAATCCACCTAAGTGCCCATCAATTCATGAGTGGCTTATCAAAACATCGTGTATATATATGCGCCATGGAGTGCCACTGAGCCATAGCAAGGAAAGAATTAATGTCTTTTGCAGTAATTTTCATGGAACTGCGGACGATTATCCTAAGTGAAGTATCTCAAGAATGGAAAACCAAATGCCCATGTACTCCCTAATAATTTGGTACTACATGATGGGCACTCATGGGCACAGAAAGAAGTAAAAATCGTTGGAAATCAAGAAGGGGTTGGGGGAAGAGGAGTAAAAACCTACTCAACAGGTACAGTGAACAATATTCAGGTGATGGACACGCTTACAGCCCTGACTACAGCATGGCAAAGCTAATGTAACAAAAACATTCGCGCCCCCTTAATATTTTGAAATTAAAAATAATTAAAAATACAAAAGAGAAACATTAATTTTCCTATTCAAGAACATGGCACCGACTTTCCACTTTTAGGTTTCTTTCTAAGGCCTCTCAGTACAAAACATATATTCATAGAAATACATTGATATAAAACGGATATTGGATTTTTATTCAAAGAATTTTTAGCCAAGAAAATCATATATTATGGGAATTATTTCTCTCATTGTGTGCCTTCCTATAATGTGTATAACATTGTCTTAAAATGTGTACAATAAAATTGAAATGTTCCTCAAAGAACTAAACGTGGAACCACCATTTGATTCAGCAATACCACTACTGGGTATCTACTCAAACGAAAAGAAGACATTTTACAAAACAGATACCTGCACCCGGATGTTTATCACAGCACAATTCACAATGGAAAATACATGAAATCAAGCTTAGTGCCCATCGACTGAGGAGTGGATAAAGAAAATGTGGTGTATATACACCACAGAATACTACTCAGCCATAAAAAGGAAAGAAACAACGTCTTTTGCAGCAACATGGATGGAACGGGAGACCGGTATCTTAGGTGAAGTATGTCAGGAATGGAAAAATGAATACCAACTGTTCTCACTTAGAATTGGGAGCCAAACAAGGGGTACATATGGTCGTAAAGTGGTGTAATGACTTTGGAAACTAAGAAGTGGGAGCGTGGCAGGGCGATGACAGATAAAAATCTACCTATCAGGTACGAGGCACAAAATTCTGGTGACAGGTACACTGAAAGCCCTGACCTCAGCATTACATAATTCATCCATGTAACAGAAAACACTTCTACCCCCCAAATCTACTGAAATAAAAAAATAATGAAACGCTGCAGACACCTAATTTTGTTAGTTAAATCACTTAAAAAATGTCAATAATGTGCTCCATAAGAGGAACTGCAAGTGGATGGAAAACGAGCTAGTTTTCTTTTGCTGCTCATAGGTGGCCTGGGGGCTCCTGCCCAGCGTTTCCCCGCCCCAGAGGCTGAGGAGCTGCGGAGGGAAGGAGGCCGGGCACCTCGGTGAGCCCAGGAAGGGGCGCGTCTCCCACACCCCCCACAGCCCGCCCCCAGCCTGGGCTCGACGTCCCCGCACCTGTTCTTCTTATCCCGCTCATCCACGCCACTTTGTTTCGTCAGCAGGAGGATCTCCACTTCCAACACTTCACCCCGGCGGGCGGCTTTGTGGATCCTGCGGAGATGGCGGTCTCGGATGCGGTAGCCGGGCTCCGAGAAGACGCTGTCCGTGTCGACAGTCTCACGGCGCATGCTCCCCGGGACCTTCAGCAGGCTGCTGAGGAAGCTCCGGTGCGTCCCGCCCCGCCGACTCCCGAGGCCAAAGATCTTCTTCATGCTGGGGCTGTGCTGTGGCCTCGCAGACACCTCACCTCCCCGCCCCACCCCACCCCCGACGGCTTTCCGCCTCTCCCAGAGCCGGACTCCGCGAAATCAACTCCGCAACCTCCACCACAGACACTCCGCGGTTTCCAGTGTCCCAGACAGAACTCAGCGAGCAAAGCCGTTACGGGCAAGTGCGCGCGCCCACAACGGTCGGAGCGCTTCGCGTCGCTGTCACTCTCAGCGCGCGCCCGTGTGGGTGGGGGTTGGGCTCGGGCTCCCGCGTGCTGTCAGGCTCACCCGGGCTGCCTGCGTGTCTGGAGCCCGCGCGTGGCCTGAGGGCCACCTGTCTGCGCCGTCTGCACCCGCCCGTCCTTGGCCCGCTCCTCCTTGGCGCTGGGGGCCGCCAGCGCTGGGCGCTCAATGCCACCGGGGATAGGGCTGAGCAGCCGGTTCCCGCCCCTGTGCTGGAGCTGCCGCCTGTCCCACTTCCCAGCTTGGCCACCGCTGCTTCTGCGTCTGGTCGCAGGGTCCGCACTGCTGGGGCGCAGGCGGGGCGCGGCTTGCATGGCAGTACCTGTCTGTGTAACCCAGTAGCCCCCTGCCCGACGCTGATCCTAGCCCCGGAATCGCCGCCAACGCCACGGAGCTGCGGCTCCGGGCTGAGGGTAAGCAGGGGAGCGGGGAGCGGGCGGCCAGGGGAGACCTGCGTGTCCCCGCGCCCCGTCCCTGACGCCCGGAATCCAGGGCTCTCACTTGGGCTCCTGGGCTTGGCGCGTCCGCCCGCCCTTCCCCCGCGCCGCTGCGGGCCTTCTGCAGCCAACAAGATGAAGGGGGGCTGCGGGATCAGAGAACCCCATCCCCGCCCCCCTCCGTCCCCCGCCGTGCTTCCTGTGCTTTCAGCATACTGTATGGGCTCACTGATTCAGGGGCTTCTGTGGGGGGATATGGCGTGATTCCTCTTTGGCCCCCTCCTCCTTGGAGCTGGGGGCTGCCAGCTCTGGGCGTCGATGCCACCGGGTATCCAGGCTGAGCAGCGAGTTGCTGGCCGGGTGTCAAGGCTGCCGACTGTCCCACTTTCCCCACGTGCCTGGCTGCCGTGGCTGCGTCCCGCCACAGGGTCTGCGCTGCTGGGGAGCAGGCGGCGTCGGGGCTTGGCTGGTTGTCCCTGCCTGCACGCCCGCAGTAGACGTCCCCTGCTGGCAGCCGGTGGTCATAGAAGAAAGTCATCTGCTAGAGCTCTGCCACCTGGCGTTGATGGCAAGAAGGATGCCCTGGACCCGTCCTTTACCTGTGCTCTGTGGCCAAGAAATAGAAACCTTTCAAAAAGGAGAAGGCAAGGATGCAGAAAAGTACACGGATATGGTGATTAATGAAAGACGAAGCTGGGACCGAATGTGTTAAGTCCTGTAAACAGTTCTCTGAGTTCAA
>CAUYSK010110629.1:0-24951 GCA_963575035.1 Avahi laniger
AATTTCTTTCTATTTTTGGTAGAGGTGGGGTCTCACTCTTGCTCAGGCTGGTCTCGAACTCCTGAGCTCAGAATGATCCGCCCACCTCGGCCTCCCAGAGAGCTAGGATTACAGGCGTGAGCCACCGCGCCCGGCCAAGACAATGTTTTTTAAATGGCAAAGGGGCACGATGGCTCACACCTGCACTCTGGGAGGCCAAGGCAGGAGGTCATTTCCTTTAAAATTGAAGACTCCAGTCTCAACTTGAGCAAAGCAGGAAAAAAAAAAAAAAGAAAGAAAGAAAGCAGAACTTTAAAAGCCCCACACGTTTTTTTTTAGAAGTTTTGACAAAGTATATTCTTTAAAATTGAAAAAAATTATTCCATATGATGCCTGTTACGTTGAGGATGAAGTAACTCCCAACTGGATATGTTATTAACAGCAACTGTTTCTCCGAGTTTCCACTGAGTAAACCTATTTGGTGGGGCATGTTTTAACATTACAAATGATCTGTAATAGACCAGCCTGAGCAAGAGCAAGACCCCATCTCTACTAAAAATAGGAAAATTAGCCGGGCATGGTGGCATCTGCCTGTAGTCCCAGCTACTCAGGAGGCTGAGGCAGGAGGATCACTTGAGCCCAGGAGTTTGAGGTTGCTGTAAGCTGGGCTGATGCCACGGCACTCTAGCCAGGGCAACAAAGTGAGACTCTGTTTCAAAAAAAAAAAAAAAAAAAAAAAGCCAAGGATTTAAGAATTTGAAAAAACATTTGTCTAAAGTTTAAAAATGACGAATAAACACTTGAAAAGACACTCAATATAAGTTATTAAGTAAATGCAAATCAGAACCGCAGTGAGATACTACTTAACACAGGTTGGGCTGGCTAAAATCAAAGGATAGCTAATAACAAGTGTTGACGAGGACGCAGAGCAATTGGAATGCTCCTGGTGGGAATGCAAAGTGGCGCAGCCTCTGTGGCGAAGTCTGGCCGCTCCTCAAAAATGCTAACCCCGGAGTCACCCTGTGGCCCGGTGGAGGCTAAAGCGGCTCCATCCCAGGTGCAGATCCACTGTGTTGACCTCGGATTAGCCCCAGGTCCAAGAATGCCTGAGACTTCTGCTTTCACAAGATCCTGCCCTTAGGTCAAAACCACCTGGGCATTATCCCATCCTTCGGCAAATTCCTGCCTCTCCCCAAGGGGTCGACTTCATTGTACCTCCCCGAGGGACAGTACATGAGCTGAGCCCTGGGTCTGTGGGTGACTGTGCGGCACCCACCATCTCATCTCCCCGCCGCCCAGGACCTGGCCTCTGTTGCCAAGTCCCTGTTCCGTGTTTCTGAGAAGCTGGATTTGTCAGCCACTTCCTTCAGTCTCAGCTCCCTTGGCCTTCGAGGGTGGGTTTGCGCAGACCCGCCCACCGCAAGCAATCAGCAATTCCATTCCTGGGTGTGTACCCAAGAGGAAAGAAAACATATTTACAGAAACTTGTAAACACATATTTATAGCAGCATTTTTCTAATAGCCAAAAAGTGGAAACCACCCAATATTCATCACCGGATTAATAGATAAAATGTGGTCTGTCCATACAGTGGAATATCATCTGGCCATAAAAAGGAACAAAGCTCTGATAACGCACAACGGCAGTGGGCCTTGAAGACGTTCTGCTCAGAGAGAGAACCCAGGCGCGAAAGGCCACGTGCCGTGAGATTCTGCTTGCGTGACATACTCGGAACAGGCAACCGCACAGGTCGCTGCTCCACGGGTGCCCAGGGGTGGGGGAGTCGGAGTGACCAATCTGGGCACGGGGTTTCATTTCGGGGTGATGAAGATGTTCCAAAACTTACTGTGATGATAATTGCACAATCTGAATATACTGAAAACCAGTGAATTATGCACTCTAAGTGGGTGACTGTATGATTTGTGAATTTATATCTATACATTTTTCTGTCAGACAAAAAAAATTAAATAAAAAGCAAAAACACCAGGCGACACAGATAGGCAGCAAGAGAGAGCGACACAAACGAGGTCCCTCCACATCTGCTGCTCTGCGGCGGCTGGTTCGGTGTCGGTGGCCGCCAGCCCCACGGCTCCAGGAAATGCTCGGAGACAAAAGGAAAACTTTGGAAAAATGGGACCGTAGCACGTGTGAGAGTTTACAATGTTAAATAAGAACATTAAATATGTCATTCATTAAATAGAGTAGCTGGGACTACAGGCCCAGCACGGGCCACCACGCCGGGCTAGTTTTTAAATTTTTACATAGCCGAGATCTGGCTGCAGTGCCCAGCTGGTCTCGAACAGGCGTGAACTGCGGCACCCAGCCTGCGCTGGACTTTGAGGAGAGACTCCGGTGAGAGGAACACAGTGCGGGCTCCGTGCCTGACGTGGAGGCGGCTTGGCGACGCCGGCCAATGTGAGGACACCTGTGTGACCTGCAGGCCCCGCAGAAGTGCTGGTTCCCGCCCTGTGACTCGGCCCTCAGTGGAGTTTCAGGTCCTTGAGTGAGGCTGGTGGGTTTGGGGACGGTCTGGGGATGCGGTCAGATCTGGAAATCAGCCCAAAGGAGCAGAGGGGCTGGGGCAGGTGAGGACCTGCTGGGGACTCGCAGAGCCACCAGTGTGTTCCCTGCGCCCACTCAACTACAATTACTGACTCTATAAATAGGGTTTGGGGTTTTTTTGTTGGGTTTTCCTTTTTTTTTTTTCTGAGACACAGTCTTGCCGTCTTGCCCTGGCCCTACAGTGCAGTGGTGTCATCACGGCTCAGAGCAACCTCCAACTCCTGGGCTCAAGCATCCTCCCGCCGCGGCCTCCCAGAGCGCAGGGACCACAGGCCGAACCCCAGGCAACAGCCGGTTTTGTTTTGCAAAGTGACCCCACACCGCACTGCAAACCCAGACAGCACAGACGTCTCCTCGGCCCCCACCCGCCCCCAGGCCCCTGCCACAGGCCCTTCCCGTTACCTGGATTCGACAAAAGGAAAGAAACACAAGTGAAGCGGAAGGAAGCTCTGGTCTTCAGAAAACTATTTCCAGAGATGTTTGCTCCCAAAAGATGACGGAAAACATGGGGAGAGTGGAGTGAGGCCGTTTTGTTTTCTCCCTCTCCTCCTCCTCCTCTTCTTTCACCTGCAGATGGAAGGTGGCGTCTGACAGACAGCAGGGGTGCAACCTCCCTTCCACTCCCCACCTCTAACTGTCCACAAGCTGGGCACCCCAGATGGGGCCGTGCTCGGTGCCAGGGCACAGCACCTCCCTCCAGGGGCTGCTGTGAGCCCAGCTCCCCGCCAAGGTGTCTGGGACGCCGCCCTCCCCAGGGCCGAGCTGGAGCCTGTCTTCCCGCTTAGCCCACAGCCCGTGACGTCCCCAGCCATACTGCTCTTTCTCCAGGGTCAAGGTCGAGCCTGTCTCATACCTCCTCACTCTGTGCCGCAGGGCCCTGGGCAGGGTCCTGGCAGCCTGGGCACGTCGGGCTTCTGGTGGCCTCGGTCCCCAACTGCAGAGGGTGGGCGCGCAGGGCAGGCGGCTTTTCTGACTTGCGCTTCAGCCAGGCACCAGGATCACCTGCCAACTGTTTCATAATTTCTTTAATGAGCACGAGGTGTGTCCTTTGGTCTGTGAATTAGCTCTTCCATATTGTAACCGCCTGGGACGCCTCAACGACACCTGTGTGTTTCTGATAATCCCTCCCCTAACGAACGACCAGGACTTTCAGCTGCCCCCGGAGAAAGGTTTTTCTGCAGGACAAGGGAGCTGAGGTTCTGAAGCCCTGGGCGGAGTCCCGACACCAGGACGCTCCCCCCAGCCGCCAGCGCCGCATCGCCACTAGCGGGGAGACAGACTTGAGGGGGTGTCCCTTGTTCTTCCAACAAGACGTCTGCGCATTAAAAATTCCTTTCTTCCTTGGCAAGCCTCCTTGTCTCGGTAATTGGACCTTTGCTCGATCTGTACCTGGACCCGGACCAAACCCCCTTGTGGCTTCAACATCACCCCGAGGCGCTGCTCCCATTCGTCTGGAACACGCTCCTGTTCCACTTCCAGGGTTTCCGCCCCAGAAACCCCTTCCACTGGGTCTCGGTCTCCACACCCCACACCCCCGGCCTCGGCCCTGACTGCGTCCCCCTCCCTTCGGTCCCTAACTTGACTCGCGGCAGCATTGGGTTTGTCCTCGATGTCCCTAGCTTATTTCAGGGCTCCCGGGCTTTGTGGCCTCCTCTCCGAACAGCTGGCCTGGGCATCCGGACTGTCCCTGGCCAGCTGTGGACATCCCTTCTCTCCCTCTTCCCTCTTCGTGTCTGGTCCTCCCTGTTTGCACAGACAACCCCTGCTCCTGGTCCGGCCGAGTGTCCAGCCCTTCCCTGGCCCTGTGGCTCAGCCTTCGGCTCCTGCAGACCGTTCCGGGCCCTGCTGCCCTCGGCCACGCCAGGGCGCAGTGCCGGAGCCGCCTGGGGCTCCCTAGAGCAGGCGGGGCGCGAAAGTCCCAGGAGCCAGGGCTCCAAAGACCACGTGAATGTTTATAACGGCTTTATTGAGGCGTAATTGACAGGCAATACCCTGCGCATATTACAGTGTAACGTCGTTCAATTTGGACATGAGCACACGCCCTCGACACCCGCCCATCAGGAGAGCGGGCGCAGGTCACCCCTAAAGCCTCCCCACCCCCGTCCTCAGGCAACTCCTGGTTTGCTTTTATTACGACGGGTTACTTTTCATTTTCCATAACTTTAGGTAAATGGAATCATGTAGTGTGCCCTCCTGTCTGGCTTCTCCTCTCAGCCCGATTATTCTGAGGTTCATTCACTTTGAAGCGATTACGAATAAAGCTGCTGTGTGTACAAGTGACATGCACTTCATTTGTCTTGCTAAATACCCAGAGAGTGGAATGGTATTTTCTTTTTTAAGAGACGGAGTCTCTCTCTGTCACCCAGGCTGGTCTCAAACTCTTGGCCTCAAGTGATCCTCCTGCCTCGGCCTCCCAGAGTGCTGGGATCACAGGCGTGAGCCACCGCTGCAGGCCTGGAATGGTATTTTAAAATACCATTAAGAACCTACCAAGCCGTCTCCACAGGGGCTGAACCATTTCACACTTGGCGAGTGCCGTGGGAGGGGTCCGGTTGCCAACACCCACCAACACGCGGCGTGGTCCCTTCAACTGTAGCCGTCACAGTGGCTGTGTCGTATCTCACTGTGGTTTTCCTTTGCGTTTCCCTAACAGCTAACAAGTTTGCGCACCGTTCGCTGTGCTCACCCACCGTCAGTGGAGCCGCTTTAGTGAAGGGCTGTTCAAATGCTTTCACCATTTATTTTAAATTGGTTTGTTCTCTTATTAAGTTTTTAAAAATGTAACCCCAGCAAACAATATCTTTCAGTATATATATTTACTTTCATTTCCCTTGTGGGAAAGTTTTTAACTAAAATCTCAATTTCTTTAATAGATCTAGGGCTATTCATGTTGTCTACTCCTTTGGGGAGCTTTGGTAGTTTGTGTTTTTCAAGGAATTCGTCAAATGTATT
This sequence comes from Avahi laniger, assembly GCA_963575035.1. NCBI lineage: Eukaryota > Metazoa > Chordata > Mammalia > Primates > Indriidae > Avahi > Avahi laniger. The sequence continues at coordinate 5,492 of CAUYSK010110629.1, forward strand.
GGCATAAAGTTGTTCATAATACTACCTTATTATCCTTCAAATCGCTTTATTTATTTTCTTTTTTTCCTTTTTCTCCCCGCGTCAGACAGGGAACTTGCCGACGCGGTGGCAGGTCTGAGGGAGGCACGTCTCCGGCGCTGAGTGGGTGGGGACAGAAACCTGCCTCTCGGGTACAGTGAACACTCTGGGCCACAGGCACACCCACAGCTGTGGCTCAAGCATCACAAAAGTGACTTATGTAACAAAAACATTTATACCCCCTTAATATTCTGAAATTTTAAAAAAATACAGAAACAAACCCCAAATCCCCACACTTATGAACCACAAACGGAACTGATTTATTTTTAACCCTTCACGCTTTCTAAGCCATGCATTCGGGCCTATGCATTTTTCTCCTCTGAGGCTGGCTGTATTCCACAAGTTTTTGAACAGTCATGGTCTCTCATCATTGATTAAAATTTTTAATTTCCTCTTTCAAGGTTATTTGAAACATTATTTTTAAAAACAGACACATCCATAATTACAGTGGGAGACTTCGCCGCCCCTCTCTCCGCAGTTCATAGAACAACCACACAGAAAATCAGCGCAAGTAGCCAACCCCGACCACACGGTGACCGGTGACCGGCAGGATGGCGCCGGCACCGGCCACCGCCCACAGCGGCAGACACACCTGGGCCGGCGGCGGCCGCGGAGCACGTCGCCCTGCGCTGGCCTGAGCAGGAAACGCACCTCCTCACGCGGGAAAGCCTTGAAATCCACAGCGTGTCTCTGGCCGCAGTGAAGTCGACGTAGAAAATCTCCAAACACTGGAAAACCGAACAGCACACTTCCAAATAATCCACGGGGCAAAAGAGGACATCTAAAGGGAAATTTTTTAAAAATACGCTGAACTAAATAAACATGAAAATACAACATTTAAAAATGTGCTTAGAGGGGAATTTATAGCATGAAGCGCTTGTGTAAGAAAAGGAGAAAGTTCACAAATTAAAAATCTAAGATTCCAACATAAGAACTAGGGAAAAAAGAGCCAAATAAAACCTCAGCGAGCAGGTGGAAGAAAATAGCAAAGATGTGAGCAGACGCCAGCCAAGTTTCTAACAGACGATGGAGAAAACGCAACAAAAAGCACTTCTACGATTGTCGAGCCCCCAGCAAGACTGACGACAGCACGTCACTGCGGACCCTGCAGGCGCAGTAGAAGGTATCAAGGGGGGCCAGGCGGGGGGGGGGGGCTCACGCTGTGATTCCAGCACTCTGAGAGGCCGAGGCGGGAGGATCGTTTGAGCTCAGGAGTTCAAGACCAGCCTGAGCAAGAGCAGACCCCCGTCTCTACTAAAAATAGAAAGAAATTAGATGGACAACTAAAAATATATAGAAAACAAAATTAGCTGGGCATGGTGGTGCATGCCTGTAGTCCCAGCTACTCGGGAGGCTGAGGCAGGAGGATCGCTTGAGCCCAGGAGTTCGAGGTTGCTGTGAGCTAGGATGATGCCATGGCACTCTAGCCCGGGGAAAAGAGCAAGACTCTGTCTCAAAAAAAAAAAAAGGTGTTAAGGGAGTTTTATGAACAGCTGCACATACATGAATTTACAGCTTGGATGACATGGGGCGATTCCTGAAAAAGCAAAGGCGCACAGCTCACCCTACGTGAAACAGATCACTCGGGCAGCCCTGTAACGTTAAGGAAATTGAATTCATAACTTTAAAACTCCCAAAGAAATACCCACAAATCAATACATGGAAGGTGTAACAAAGAAAAGAAAGAAAGAAATCTACAGCTCAAATGGTTTCACTGGAAAATACCAAATGTTTAAAGAAGAATTTTACACAATCTTTTCCAGAAAGTAGAAGGGGAGGGAATACCTCTTAATTTATTTTATTATTTATTTTTTATTATTTTTTATTTTTATATATTTTTATTTATATATTTGTTTACTATATATTTTTATTTTTATTATTTATTAATTGATTTATTGTGACAGAGTCTTGCTCTGCTGCCTGAGCTAGAGTGCCGTGGCGTTAGCCTAGCTCACAGCAACCTCAGACTCCTGGGCTCAAGCAATCCTCCTGCCTTGGCCTCCCAGAGTTGTAGGATTACAGGCGTGAGCCACCACACCTGGCGATTTTATGAAGCTAGTATTTTCCTCATACCAAAACCAGAGATGATACAAGATAAGAAAATCTCAGATGGCCAGGTGCAGTGGCTCATGCCTGTAATCTCAGCATTTTGGGAGGCTGAGGCAGGAGGATCGCTTGAACCCCGGAGTTGGAGGTTGCAGAGCTGTGATGGCGCCACAGCGCTCTAGCCTGGGCGACAGAGCAAGACCGTGCCTCTAAAAATAAAAATAATAAATAAAGATGCACAACTATTATGTGCCCATAATAATTAAAAATAAAAAATAAGTAAAAGTTAAAAATTAGCCGGGTGTGGTGGTGGGAGCCTGTAGTCCCAGCTACTCGGGAGATTGCAGTGAGGGGATCCCTTGAGCCGGGGGTTCCAGCCTCGGTGACAGAACAAAACTCAATCTCTTAAAAAAAAAAAAAGGTGCCTGGCCTGAAAGGGTTTAATTTAAAAAGAGTTTTTGAAAAGATGGTTGTTTTTGGTCATCTTTTTAATGTTAATTTCAAATCACATTGTGGAAAAAAATGTGGCCTAGGTGATTCTGCTTTTTGAAGTTACTGAGATTTTGTTGGAGTCTCACACCTGCTGTGTTTTTGTGAGTTGCTGCGTGTGTTGGACAGTGAGACCCGGCCCCGTGGGACACGTAGCTTATTCAGGTGTCCGTGTCTTTCTGATTGGGCGCACTGTGGCGTTTCAACCTGTGTCTGCGCTTGGTTTTGTGTAGCTGCCGTCAATTCTGAGACTGTGTCAAAGGCTGTCACTGTGACATATCCCAGCCCTTCCTCACAGATCAAGGTGACGCGGACGGACCCTGATTGTCACCCGTATGCACAAATGGTCGTATGATAATTCAGGCCACCTGCCATCCTGTCCCCTCCCTCTTACTAGAAATGCCCGGTATTTTGTTCAAGCATCACCCTCTCCCCTAGGCCTGGGGCTTCAGGGACAGAGGGGCCCAGCCCAGCTCCCAGCGTGGGGCCGGGGGCTCACACCAGTCAGCAGGGCCCACGGTGACTGGCCTGGGGAAGGGCCTGTCACCCAAATGGGCCCAGGATATGGAAGGAGGTGTCTGTCGCAGGGTGGAAGCTTCTCTTCTCCGCTGGCTCATTGGCTGGGTGAGGACACTGCGGGCTCTGCCGGAGGAAGCTCGGCTCCTGCCGTATGTGAACCGGGCGGCAGGTGCAGGTGCCGGCAGCCATCTTGTGACCATGAGGCAAGTCAGCCCCAGGCTGATGCAGACACCAGGGGAGACAAAGAGGAGAGAGAAGAACTAGATCTTTGGTCTTGCTGCCTCTCTGCATGATTAGTTAATTATACTTTTTCTAGTATCTTCTTCTGTTTGCTCTACTGGCTTTGGGCCTGAGTTTTATTTCTCAATTTATTGTGTGTGCCTGTGCCACGGTGTTGGTTTTGCTCCTGTGTCTGTTGATTCCTGAGTGTCTGCGCTCCTCTGTGCCTTCCCGGCTCCCCGCGTTAGTGAGGCGGGAGGGTCTGTGCAGGAGCGTGGCTGCTGGGTGTGGGAGGCCCCCTGCTCCCGCGGGGCGGAGATCCAGCCCCCGTGTCTACACCTGCTGCTTCGGTCTTGGGTAAACGCCACCACGGCCCAAAGCCCACCGCTCTGCCCAATGGGGGAGAAGCCGCTGAGTGACGGTACACGAGTGACCCAGTTCCAGCCAATGAGATGAGGGGACGTCCCCTGGGGGCTTCTGGGAAGAGCATCCCCACCAAAATAGACGTGGGAGGAGAGGCCTTCTGCCGGGCATTCCGTTTGGATGTGGGGTTTGGTGCTTCCCTCGTGAACCCCGACATCGGCCCTCAGTCCTGGGGGCGTTTTCTTTCTCTCTTCGGCTCTCTCTTTCCCCGTCACTTTGTTCCCTTGTTCCGGGACACACCAGACGGATGCTGGGCCTGTCCCCAGGCCCCCAGGTCTCCTCCAGCTCGCGACTCTGAGCCTCGCGAGGGTCCCCTCGGGGCTCCCGCCACCCAGTTCACTGGGCAGCGTCCGTGTGGCTCGTCAGCCCAGCATTTGGGGGCGTTGTTTGGATATGTTTTTCACAGTCAATTAGAATTATTTCTTTGGTGCGGATCATGGATATACCCCCCTAGGGTCTGCCTGAGGCGTCAGTTCTTTCCAGGAAAAGTGTTTTTAGGAAATGCTACTGAAAGCAACAAGGCATGTCGCCTCACAGCCACCAGACGAGCATAAGATGTCGGTTGGCGTCCGTTGCTGGCAAGAACGTGAAGCAATGGAAACGTGCTCTGTGGGGGCGTCCGCGGGCGAGACCTCTTTGCAGGGGGGTTGGCCACAGCTGGCGGAGCTGCGGTTGCGCACACTCCACAGCACCGCCTGCTGGGCAGGGGACCGCACACGGGAGCACCACAGCACACACGCGTGCCCCTGGCAAGACCCTACCACGAACAGCGACAAGTCAAAGAATTACGTCCAGTTACGTCCACAATCATCACAGGAAATCTTTTTACATAAAATAATTTAATAGAGAAACAACGAATTAGATCCGTCACGCCCAGCCTCCTGAGGGAGCACAGACAGCGCTTGCCCCAGGAGGCGCTTAAGGGCCGGAGGGTTAGAAATCACCAACACCCTCTCTGGTTGTTTAAAAGAAATCCTCCAAGTGACCCAGGGGCTCACACTCTCCTCCAGGTTCGATGCTCCTTGTCCGCAGACACACCCGTGCCATGGGGGTGCAGCACAACAGGAAATTTCAGAGAAAGTCGTGAGTCAAGCAGATTTTTAAAAATTACCAAGGATCTAGAAGATCTGAACAAGACGATGAGCTTGAGCTCACAGATGCACCCATGACCCGCACCCAGGAAGCCGGGACGCGCGTTTGCTTTAGACGCCCTCGGACCCTTTGCCAAAACGATCGTGCTTTCGTGGCAGAGGGTGTCAGAGAACGGCCTGTGTCTAAACATGACTGAACTGACTGAATAAAAAGAGAATTGGTTTTTTCTAAAGAATATCATGCGTTTAGAAGCTAAAACAAACATCGCTAAATAACCAAGCCGCTAAAGAGAATTACGAACATTTAGAACCGCCCGACGATGAAAACGGAGCAGACCGAAGTCCACGGACGGCAGCGCGGCGCGGGCTCCCGCGCGGCTGTCACAAAACCGAGAGGCCCGCGAGAAATTCAACCCGGGCAATCACTGCAGTGCCAGGGTAAACCCAAAAAGAACAGAAGGGATAAAATAATAAAGATAATAATGGAAACGAATGAATAGAAATTAACAGGAACCCAAAGTGCTACTTTAAAAAGATAGAGAAAATAAACCTCTATCGTGACCACTCAGGAAAAAGAGATGACATAAATCATCAAGGAAAGAACAGCCTCGGGAAATGCTACGGGCTGAGCAGCAGCACCACAAACGGCTGTGTGCCGACACGTCTGAGCGGTAAGATGAAACGGATAATGTTCTAGAAAACATTGAGACTGAATACACAGACGGTAACCGGACAACGGCTACACATGACGACAGAATTCTGACCCTTGGCCTCTGCAGCAACCAGCCCGGAGCCAAACCACAACCTCTGCAGCAGTCGGCCTGGAACGGTCGGACTTGGTCAATAACAGCCAGCTTCCCTCGTTTTTGCGCTTGCTCCCGACTCAGGGCCAGCCGGAGAAAGCCAGGTGTGCACCCCTACCCTGATCCCTAGAGCCCCACTTGCAGGGAGCCGCCCCAGCAGGCACACCTGCAGCCTTCCCCGTGCCCGCTGCAGCTGTGCCCCTCTGCCTGTCCCCGAGCCCTGACCAAACAGAAGTGATGGTGGCCAACGCTCTCACTGCAGCCCGCTCTGAATAAATAGGCTCTGTTCTCCTGTGGGTGGCGTTTGCTTATATCCACGTACAAGTTACCGAGATTCACACATCCCCTCCGATGGCAGATCTGGCCGGTTTTACGGGTGAATTTTTTTTTTCTCTCTCTTTTTTTTTTTTTAGCCACCATAGTGCTGAGGAATTACAGGTGCATTTGTACTAAATGTTCATGGAACAGAAAAATTCATGTCTTAAAATTTTGACAGAAGGCTAGCATGATCTCAACCCCAAAATGAAAATTAAAAGACCAATCTATTTCACGACTATAGATACAGAAAGCCTACATAAACTATTAATAAATTGAACTCAGCTGCATATAAGAAAGAAACGTTAGACCTCAAGATCACGTTGCGCTTATATCAGCATTTCACCGCCAGGAAACTGATTAATGTAACCTGCATTACACATTCAGATTAAAGGACGGAAGTCTGTGACCATCTCAACAGCTGCAGAAAGAGCATTTGATACAATTCAATACTCATTTGCTATAAAAAAAAAATCTGTTAACAACCTAGGAGTACAGCAATCCCCTGGTCTGATAAAGGGCATTTCCTTAAAAGATACGGCAAAATTAAAAATCCACAAATTATAGAAAACATACACGTTTGATTACATAGTGTTTTAAAAAATATGTGTGGCCAAAGACTCCATAAACAAATATACACACAAATAACAGCCCAGAGAAATGTTTGCAAAGTATATGATAAGTTCCTGTTGTCTTAGGATTCAGATTGAAAAAAAGAAGTTCTTAATATACTAATTGCATCTACAAAGTACCGAGAACAACCTGATAGAAAAAAATGGGCTAAGATTAGAAATCTTTTATGGGTTTTAGACTCTGCATTAATCGGGAGTCTTTTGATTACACTGTGCAGAAACCCAGCTCACACTGACTTTGCGAGAGGAAATGTACCGGCTCACGCAACCAAAAGGTCCGGTGTGCTAGCTCGGTCCAGGTGCTCAAGAGATGTCTTCGCTCATTCCTCTTTCCCTGTCTCAGCCCAGCTTTCTCCTGCATGACTTCATCCCCAGCAGTCTCTCCTCGAGAGGTGCACATTCTACCAGCTTGGCTGCCCCAGGGAGGGGAGGGCAAAGCCCTGCCGACCTTTCCTGACCCCGAGCCATCTGCCTTTCCCAGTCTCCCTCCGCTGTTCAGGACAGGCCGGCCAAGCCTGGGTTTGCAGCCTCCCTTGGGCTGACAGTCCCCAAACGAAAACCAGGAGCCATGAACAGACTGAGGGTGGCGGTGGGAGGCAGGGGGAGAGGATGGAGAAGGTTCCACAGGCAAAACAGGAGTTCTGTCCGGCGCAACCCAATGTAGAAATCAAAACAGGTCCGGATCCCATCCCTGCCCAACGAACTCACTCTCCCAGCAAGTGAGTCGGGGCAGCCGCTGTGTGCCCCAGCACGCAGAGAACCGGCTTCCCGGGCCTGCACCTGCGCTGGCTTAACTCATCACACACACCTGGCCTCCGCGATCCACGAGAGAGGTGCGGGGAGCCTGCCCACAGCTGGGATCTGAGGGCCGAGCAGGACAGGGAGAACGGGGGCAGAGAACAGGGGGCGCCGAGGCCCCGCAGTGGGCGGGAGGGTGGCAGCCTGAGGCCAGGCCGGCTGGGGCCGTGTCCAGGGGCTCGGCAGGGCTGGGGCCACACACTCAGGAGCTGTTAGGGGGTCTCGATCAGGGTAATGATGGGGTCATGTTTGGGCGTCATTGTAAAAGGATGCCCCTGGCTGGCAGTTAAACATGGAGTAACAATATGACCCAGTGATACCGCTCCTAGGTATGTTCCCAAGAGAAATGAAAACACGCTCACACAAAAAGCTGTGCACACCGTATTCAAAGCAGCTCCATTCACAATCCACAAAAGGCGGAAACAACCCAAGCGTGTACCACTGGATGAGTGGGTAAACTGCGTGTGGCACGTCCATGCAGCGAACTGCTATTCAGTCTCGAAAAGGAAGGATGCTGCAACGTGGAGGGACCTTGAAGACGCGCTACGTGAAGTAAGCCTGGCACGGGACAGAAAGCGTGTGCTTCAGCGTGTGCTCCGGAGGCGTCCGGAGTAAGGAAATTCATAGAGACGGAAGCCCGTCAGTGGTTGCTTTGCGATGGGGAGGTGGCGATGATAGCTAAAGGGCAGAGGGGCTTTCTTTTGAGATGGGTATTGTATGTTGCCCAGGCTGGACTGGATCTCCTGGACTCAAGCCATCCTCCTGCCTCAGCCTCTTGAGCAGCTAGGACTACAGGTGCGCGTCATTGCGCCTGGCTTGGGGGTTTCTTTTTGAGGTGACGAAATGTCCTAAGATTGTGGTGATGGCCGCGTAACTCTGAACACACTGAAACCCACTGAACTGTAGTTTAGATGGGCGGATTGTATGGTATGTGAATTGTGTCTCAATAAAGCTGTTTAAAAACAGACACCCTTGGCTGGGGAGGACCGCAGTGTGCTGGTGACTTGGCCAGTGCTCCCCACTCCCAGCCCAGGCGCCCCCGGTCCTGCTCTGGGTCCAGCTGTGAGGCCCAGAAAGGCACAGAGGCCCCCTTTGGGGGGCCCACCCCGCCTCCCGCACAAGTGAGGTCCCGGTGGCCCACAATGGGCACCCTGGTCAGAGTGGAGAGCGAATTGAGAGGCTTGGACACAGAAGTAGCAGCCCCTTCCCCATCCCACCTGCGGCTGCCCAGGTGTGCCCAGTGACCAGGAGACAAGGGAAGACCGCGGTTTGCCTCAAGGGGCCGCCGGGGGCTACCGCGAGGGGGACGTGGCGCCGAGCAGGAGGGACGAGCGACTCCAGAGAGAAGCCCCAGGCTGCAGGCGACAATTTGAAATAGCAACTGAGTCATCCTCCCCCAGCGTCAGCCAGCCCTGCAGAGAAGCCTCCAGAGGGTGGGGTGCAACCGGGCAAGGCCCAGAGTCCCCACGTCTCAGCTCCGCAGATACCTGGGAGGCCCCAGGCAGGGGTGGGGGATGTGAGGACACAGATGAACCGAGGGGAGAGACTTACAGGACACCCACCGAGTCACCCACCACCCAGGCCACGCCCACCCATCAGCCCTGCCCCAGGAGGCATCTCCTGTCCCCTGAGCCACCACCCCCCCTGGTTCTTTCCAGCTATTTACTAAGGTCCCACAGGTGCCGGACGCTGCGCCCGCCTCAGCACAGGTGGGAACCCAGGACAAGGTCCTTCTCTTCTGGAGCCACACTCTGGGCCTGAGACTGACAAATTTTAATAACACGCATTTCCGCCCTTGCTGGGACCTGCGGCTGTCTGCTCGCTGTGGCCCAAGGGGGCTCTGGAGGGTGTGAGCCCGACCTCTGTCCTCCCAGTGCTCCCGTCCTCGGGTAGACGTGGAGTCCCTGGCACAGCTGCGCCTGCCCGCCCCGCAGCCCGAATCCGGCATCCGGCCGCTGATCAGACAGCCCCGCGCACTGCCCGGCCCTCCTGCCCCCACGGGCCCTCTGTCTCCTGGTCCCCACAAGTCCAGTGGGATTTGCCTCCCCTCGGTGACACACTCGGTGTGTTTTCTCTTAATCACATGCGTCTTGGCTGTGTCCCCGCTAGAAAGTCAGCCACGGGGAGCAGGGCCACCTGTGTCTTCTCTGGCCATGCCCCTCTAGCAGAGCTCACAGTCAGCCGTGAAGGACGAAGGGAGGGAGGGAGGGAGGCGCGTGAGCAGGTGAATGAGGAAAAGCTGGGAGAGTCGGCGGGGGGTGGGCCCACCTGGTTGGCCGCCACCAGGAGAAGAGCCTGTCACTCCCTGAGCAGCCTCTGGGTGGCAGCCACATGGTGCCAATGGGCCAGGCTTGGTGCCAGGGGTAGGGTGTGGCGGACAGAGGCAGGGATGGGAGCGCTGCCCGGCAGGGGCACCCCGCCAGCCTGGCCCTGGTGAGACGTGGCTGTCCAGAGTTAAACAGGGGCCATTCTGATGACGGAGCCTTGGGTCGGGGGGGCCGCCTGATCTAGCAGAGGGTCCCCCACTCCCAGCCGCAGCCTGTGAGGGGCAGTCCAGGGACAGCCGACAGAGGAAGAGTTCGCCAAGCTGTTCCGGGTTTGGCTGGGAGCAGCAGTGGTCTGGAGAGCACAAAGTGACAAAGCTCTGCCCCATTTCTGGTCCAAGCCACGTGCTCGGCAGGAGGCGCCCACAGAGCCTCAGCGACGGGCGGCCAGGCCCGAGCAGGGTGGAACCCAGGCCTCGGCTCCCCAGCTCAGTGTTTGCTCCGCACCTTGACCTTTTGGGAACCCGGCCAGCCCCGGGCCAGGGTGAGACCAGCTTCCACTGGCCACGTGTCCCCGGCACAGTCGCCAGCGCCGCCAGCACCCAGCCCAGGCGGGCACGGCCCTGGGCGCCAGCACGCCACGGCGCCATGGGAGAGGAGGCAGAAGCCAGAGTCCGGCCCATGGGGGGTCGCCAGCCCGAGGAAGGGGATGGTCAGCCCTTTGGGGAGAGTCAAAGCAGGGTGCTGGGTGACCCGGGTCCCAGGGGTGACATCTGATTGGGCCTCACAGGATGAGCAGATGACCCGGTGCAGACCAGAGTGGATTCAAGTGGTTTAAGCGCGAGCTGGAGAAGGAGGCGCCGGGCCACCCGGACCCTGGGGCCCATCTGTCCATCGTCTGCCTGGACTCCCTGCTGGGGCAGTGGGCGACGGAGGGGTCGACCAGGGAAGAGACCCCCAGAGCGCGGACGGGAGGTCCAGGCTGCCTCTGGGGAATAACTGGGGTGTGGCCGTGGAGTTGGGCCGGGCATGCGAGGGCCGGGCAGAGGGCAGCCTCGGAGCGGGTGAAGCAGGTGCAGAGGGGAGGGTCTGGCTGCGTTTCCCCGGTGGGCCCCGGGTCTCTGCGACCCCCTTCGGCTTCCAACCCCCAGACCTGGGACACGTGAGGGTCACCCCAGTGTGTCCCATTCACCCTCAGGGTACAAGCTGAGTCCAGCTTTGTTTCCAGATGCCAATCCGGGTCCGAGGTCAGGAAGCTCAGGGCCCCTCTGCCTCTAGCACCCAACCCCGAGAGTCCCCCAGGGAGAGCAGTCAGAGGGCCTGCCACCCCTGGCCAAAGCAGAGGCCACACCTGGTGGCAGGGCACCCAGCACCCTGGGGGGCCCCACCTCCCACGGCAGGTCCCTGTGCTGCGGCTCAGCCCCAGACCCCGCGAGCCCTGTGGGTGCTGCAGGCCAGCCCAGTCGGGGCAGGCAGAACCCACTGTTCCTTCCTGTGAGTTCCCCATGCTGTGGGGTGAGAGTTCACCCAGCTGGGCCTACCGAGTGGTTCCAAAGAGGCCTGAGCTTTGCCTGGGCACCCTGCCCCTTCCTCGGTGAGTCTCGCATGGGACCCGGTGCCCAGCAGAGCAGCTCTGTGCCCGCAGAGTCACCCACTCCCGCCTGCAGCCTGGCCGGCGTCTTCCCAACTCTCCTCCAGCCAGAGTGGGGCGGGGGCCTGGGAGCTCCAGGAACAGAATTCCCTGGATCCACCCCACTCCCTGGCAAGACACTCGCACATGAGGCCCCCACAGCACAGGCTTCCTCGGTGCCTCGAATCACCCACTTCCCCTTCCTCCTGCCTAACAGGCCCTGGGATGTCTCAGCACAGTGGCTGCATCGGCAGAGGGCACATGACCCCATCGGTCTCACCTTGGGCAACTCAGGACTTTTGTTTGATGGCTGGGGGAGGGGAAGATCTCCGTGCTTCTGGGGAAGCGTGTGGCAGGCAGTGCGGATGACAAGACTGGTGCAGTTGCCTGAGGATGACGGCAGCACGCAGAGCGGGCAGAACACAGAGAATCCCTGGGAATCCCAGGGAGATGGAGCCAGAGCCCTGATCAAGCCTCTCCTGAAGCCAGCCTCCAGATCATTTCGTGTGTGATCCATTTGTCCTTCCAGCCAGTTTGAGTTGAGCTTCCAACAACTTACAACCAAAAATATCTTCACTGATACTCCGTTTTCAAATAGCAGAATTGTTGGCGACAGCAGGAGCATCAACCCACACCGGGGCAGTGCCTGTGGACAAGTCACCTCCCTCTGGGGCAGACTGAGAAGGGCACCCTCGCCAGGCCCAGCTCTGCATGCCACGCCGGAGGCCATGTCGGCTCAGCCTCTGTTGGCTGCCACTTGCGTGAGTTTATGGTAGGCCGTGACATCCGCCATAATCCTTCTGGGTTTCGTAGGACTCATGCCCATGAATTGAACAGGGATACGTGGGCACCACCACCCTGTGTCTTGAGTCCTGTGAGTCTCTGTCCCCTTGAGTGTGGACCGGACTTGCCACCGATGGTAGAACGTGGCTGCCACTTTCAAGGCAAGGTCACACCGAGACTGTGCTTCCGTCTTGTTCACTCATGCTTCCTCTCTCTCCCTCTCTCCCTCTCTGTCTCTGTCTCTCTCGCTCAGGCTCTGGGCAGAGCCGCTGCCCGGCTGTGGGCTTCCCTGTGCAGGGGCCCCCATGACAAGGAGCGGGTGTCTCCAGCCAGCAGCCACCAAGGCCCCGAGGCCTGCAACCAGAGGGTGGGCTTGGAAGGGGACCCCCCACCGCTGGGCCTTGAGACGCCCTCGGCCTGGCCGACACCTTGACTGCAGCCTTCGGAGGACCCTGAGCGGAGGCCCGGATTCCCGCGCCACAGAGGTGGGGGGGCAGATGTTCGCTGTTGCGTGGCGCCCAGTGTTGGGGCATCCACTGCGCAGCAGCAGACGGCTAGTGCACACCCCTAGGACCCCAGCGCTGGCCTCCTGTGAGTCGGGGCTCCCTGCAGGCCACACCTGTCTAGCTGCCTGCTGTGTGGCCACGCCCACATTGTCACCACCGTTCTGGGGTCCTGTCACCCCACAGACACACTAGAGCCAGTTCCGGGGCAGGATCGCGTACAGCAGGCCTGGTCTCAGGAGGACCCTGAGCTTCCCGCCGATGCTGGCAGTCCACACAGCACGTTCCTTGGCGCCCGGCGACCTCCCAGCGAAGCTCCTCCACCGTGGGTCCTCCAGTCTTGCAAAGCCACGCAGCCCCAGCACCCCGCCCCTCCGCGTCTTCTGGCCCCGCCCTTGGTACTCTGCCCAGGTGGCTTGTTCACCACCGGCCGTTGTCACCCCAAGCTTCAGGGAGCCCGTCTGGCAGCGTATTAGGACTGACTCTGGGCGTCCGCAGCAGGACTTGGAAAGTGCCCTTACATCGCTGAACTCCAGCCAGCCTCCTGCCGCCCTCCCCTCCGGCGCTCTCCACGTCTGCGTCCCGCCCGCCGTGGCTGTGTCTGTTGGGGCGAGGCGGGACACCCCTGCAGGAGGCCACCGGCCTCAGATGAGATTTGTGAGGTCCTGGCGACACGAGGCTGGTCCCTCGTGAGGGCCGCGGCCGCCAGCAGGCAAAGAGGGAGCAGAGTTCAGGGGTGTCGGGAGTTTCCACCCAAATATCCCCCTCGGGGCACAGCAGCTCCCTCTGCCGCCAGGGGCCTGACCGCGGTGTGGAGACAGACTAAGGCAGGAACTGTGTCTCCCTCGGGTGCCACAGCACTGTGATCCAATCTTGGGCCTGACTGAGGGCACAGTCTGCCCTCTGGCTCTAAGAAATGCTCTCGTTAAATGCTGCCACGAGGCCGTGTTAGTTCCCCGCCCAAACGAGGTGCCACAGACTTAAACAACAGAGTTTATCGTCTACAGTCCTGGGGGCTGGAAGTCCGGGATCCAGGCGTGGGCAGGACTGGTGCCTTCCGAGGCCTCTGTCCGTGGCCTGTAGACGGCCGTCTTGTCCCTGTATCCTCACAGGGTCACCCCTTTGTGAGTGTCTGTGTCCTCAGCTCCCCTTCCTGTAAGGAAGAACCGATCAGGCCCCCTGGATGACCTCGTTTTAACTTAGTTATCTCTTTTTTTTTTTTTGCTCTTTTTATATAGTACATATTTATTAGTTTGTATTAGTACATTCTCATATTCCAAAGGCCATTTAGTGGAAGAATCTTTCTTTTGATATTTGAGTCATCTGAAATAACCCAAACTACATATTACAAAAAAAATCTTAATTTGGAGGCCAGGTGTGGTGGCTCACACTTGTAATCCCAGCACTCTGGGAGGCCAAGATGGGAGGATCACTTGAGCTTAGGAGTTCGAGACCAGCCCGAGCAAGAGTAAGACCCCATCTCTACTAAAAACAGAAAAAATTAGCCGGGCATGGTGGCGCATGCCTGTAGTCCCAGCTCCTCGGGAGGCTGAGGCAGGAGGATCACTTGAGCCCAGGAGTTTGAGGTTGCAGTGAGCGAGGCTGACGCCACGGCACTCCAGGCTGGGTGACAGAGCAAGGCTCTGTCTCAAGAAAAAAGAAATTTTCATTTGGATAACAAAAGCAGACAAGCCAAATGACAAAAACTTCTCCTTTCTAACAGGTGGACATTGAAGTGGACTTAATTCGGTTTTCATTCTAAAATCTTCCAAAAACAAAGGCGGTTCAAAACCTGATTAAAATGACGAAAACATTTGCTCAGTAAACTGGTCTCCGGCACTACTTTCTGCAGTTTCCAGCAGGGCCTTGGCTGTCTCTGCGCTTGCCGCTCTCATGGTCCAGCCACACCGTTTTGGTCTCGTGGCCGTCACTGTGGACCTTCCTCTTCTGGCCCTGGAACTGCACTTCCGCTTCCGCAGAGCCAGGCTGGGTGGCTGCGCCCCGCCCCCTCCCTTTAAATCTGTGACCTCTGACCTTTGGTTAGAGATTCTCATTGGTCTTCTGTGAGGTTTCTCAATGCGAGTCACTTCTTTGCTCCTTAACCGCAGGTCACCTTACGTTCCCTTGAACGGGATTAGTCCCTCGCTTGCGCCGCTGACAAAGTCCATCCGTTGTTTTCACCGTGACTTGAGAACAGGACATGAAAATCTCCACAGTCTGATCATCTAAGTCACCCCGAAATGTCGGCAAGCATCCAGCTTTTTCTTCTAGAGATTCCATTTCAGCATCTTTGTCTAACTTTTGTTTTTCTTCTCGCTCTTGTTTAGCTTTTAATTTAGCTTCCACTTTATTTTGTTTTCTTTCTCCATTTTTTTTGCAAAGTAATCTTCCTTAAAAAGTATTAGCAGGTCCATGTATTTGTACAAAATTTTTGTTTTTTGAGACAGAGTCTCGCTCTGCTGCCCGGGCTAGAGTGTTGTGGCGTCAGCCTAGCTCACAGCAACCTCCAACTCCTGGGCTTAGGCGAGCCTTCTGCCTCAGCCTCCCGAGTAGCTGGGACTACAGGTTCGAGCCACCAAGCCCAGCTAAGGTTTACATTGTTAGTAGAGACGGGGTCTCGCTCTTGCGAGGCTAGTCTCGAACTCCTGACCTTAAGCAATCTTCCCGCCTCTGCCTCCCAGAGTGCTGGGATCACAGGCGTGAGCCACCGCGCCCAGCCCGTGTGTTTGTACTACTGGCCGGGGGTCTCTATGGACGTCTTGGCAGACTCGGTGCCATCAGACACAGCAAATACTGGTCCCTTACGTGCTGTGAGCAATGTTCTCGTCTGCGTTTTTAGGGCTCGGCCTTTATCTTCTACCCATTCTTTTTGTCATCAAGGGCTGCATCACGGGGAAGCCTTCGCCACAAAGAGCTCTCCTTTTATATCACTTTTATGCTCATCAGTCAGTTTGCGGAGGGCTCGGCTTGGAGACCTTCTGATTTTAGTTTTATCTTCACTGATTTCCATGAGTTCTGCCTTGGATTTGCTCAACACTTCCACAATTACAGTCTGCTGTGAGACAGTTTAACCTGTTGAATTTTATGATGATCTCCAAAAGTACCCAGCCTTCATCCAATTTGATCTGTTCCTTTAAAAATTTGTCCCGTGACAAAGTGAAGTCTCCAAAATAATATTCTATTTGATGACAGACTTCGGCCTCCAGAACAGCCATCTTTTCATCATCACCACTTTCCGCCTCTGCGGCCATCTGTGAGGCCCTCCCAGCGCCACCAGCTGTCATGGCTGCTCAAAGAGGGGAGCTGTCCTTAACCACCTCTTTAGAGGACCTATCACCACGTACAGACACATTCTAAAGGACTGAGGGTTAAGGCTTCAACATACACTTTTTTTTTAGAGACAGGGTCTCGCTCTGTCGCCCAGGCTGGAGGGCAGTGGTGCCATCACAGCTCACTGCAGCCTCACACTCCTGGGCTCAAGTCATCCTCCCGCCTCAGCCTCCTGAGTAACCAGCACTATGGGTGTACGCACCACCACACTGGGCTAATTTTTTAATTTTTTTGTTGAGACAGGGTCTTGCTACGTTGCCCAGGCTAGTCTCGAACTCCTGGCCTCAAGTGATCCTCCTGCCTTGGGATTATAGGCGTGAGCCACAGCTCTGGGCTAATATACAAGTTTTGAGGGGACACGTTCCGCGCATGCCAGGGGCCTCTGGGTCCTACCACAGGCCCTGCTGTGCAAGGGCTTTCTGCCTTCTGGGCAGCCAACGCCTAATCCTTAGGTAACCATCGTCCCCACATCCCTCAAACGCAGGAGACACAGCTTGGCCAGGGAGTCCCTGTCCAGCCGTGCCCCTGGCCGGTCCACCCCTGGCGAGCCGTACCTGGCCAGCAGCCCCCAAGGGGGAGCGGGTGGGGAAACGCCCCACGAGGGCGGGCGCGGTGGGCAGAGCCCAGGGAGGAGAACGGTCCATGGGGGCACGAGGCTCTGCCCAATCCAGGCGCAACTCCTTCCAGGGCTCCCTGCAGGGCCCTCCCGGGCTTCCTGGCCGCTCCCTCCCTTCTCCCCGTCCCCTCCCGGTGACCCGGCTCCAGCCACACAGAAGGGACAGCAGAACAGCAGTGTCTGTCCTCAAGGGCCCTCCCCCTGGGCTGGCTCATCCTGTGGCACCCAGGACCTGCCTCGGCCACCTGCCTCCGTGCAGCCCTGAAGACCCAGGCTGGGGGGCCAGGGCTTGTCCGCCCCACAGCCCTGAGCTGCCTGGGCAAGCAGTGGGTGCTGCGCCCTCCCTGCCACCTGCCCCCCACCCATTCGGATGATGGCCAGAGCCCAATCCCATCCAGGCTGGTGGCCCTGGGGCCCCTTCCTGCTGACTCTGCCTCCCTTTAAGAGGGCTGATTTGATCTGGCCGTGACGGACGGCACCTAATGTGACTCTGCAGAGCCTGAGCACCTAGACGATGGCTTGGGGCGAGAGACGGCTGGCTAGGCAGAGGCTGGGGCACAGGCACCCCTCACAAGCTCCCCCTTCGCAGGAGGCTGGGGTCACCCAGGGAGCAGATGGGTGGCCGTGGGAGGGGGACTGCATTTCCCGGGGAGCAGCCCTGTTTCCTGCAAGCTGGGGCCAGGCTGCGCAGCACATCCCAGCCTTCCACTGGGACCAGGCTCCAGGGGGTGAGGGTGACCCTGGTCAAGCCACTTCGCCCCCAGGGCCTCGGGCGCCTCACCTGTAAAACGGGGTGGGGACCTGGCCTTCCAGCAGGACTGGCCTCTGGGCACGGTGTCCACTCTGGTCGAGCATGCAGGCTCTGGCCTCCAACTACCCCCACCTGAACTGAGGGTTCTTGGGCAAATTTGAGTTTTTCAATTTCTCTATGCCTCAGTTTACTTTCCCTGAAACGGGTCTGATTGGCCTCTGGCCACCCACTTGTAGGAGAATTGCAGGAGGACTAGTGGGAGGGGCTGGCCACGGCCTGGCTGCAGGGGAGCTGGGTGAACACCGGGGGTCCTCGCCTGAGCCCCCATGGGCGCTGATGCTCTGGGAGCGGCAACGGGCAGGGTCAGGCCCTGGGAGCCCCAGATGCTGCCTGGCTTGCGGCCACAGTCTCAGGGCCTGGTTCTCCCGCTCGGGTCCCGGACACGCTGAGCACCCCACCACCCCACCTGCCCTCTGCGGTGGGGCATGAGCATGTGCCAGGCACCCGGGCCTCGGTGGCACCAAAGCCTCAGCTACCTGGGAGGGGAGCGGCCTCGGTGGCTGCGGGCAGGAAGGGGTGGGGGGAAGCTGGGGGAGCTCAGAGGGGCCGAGGCTGTCAGGGAGGATGAGCTGGGGGCAACAAGGAAACAAAATCAGGAGGGGGCTGCCGGGGCAGGTCGGGTTGAGCCTGAAAGGGCGGCAGGGAGGGCAAGCGGGAAGGAGTGGGGGCGGGAGGACCCAGGGGCCAAACTGCCCCCGTCCGGTTGCTGCAGGCTGGCCAGTTCTGGGACACCGGCTGCGCCCCCCGGACAGGCCAAGGAAGGCAGCGTGAGGACGCAGGGTCCTGTCCTGGGGCCTCCGAGGCTGCCTCCCCCGTCCCTGCACGGACCTGCACCGCTGGGCGTCCTCCCTGCTCTGCCCTGGTGTGCGCGGCGGGCCGTGGACAGAAGCACCGTCCCCAGCCAGCCCTGGAGGCGTCCACACTGCCCCCACGCTGCCAGCCAGTCTCCGGGGGGCCCTGCAGGGGCCGAGCACCCAGGGGCTTCCACAAACACCCAGACACACACACACACACACACACACACACACAGAGATACACACAGAGACACACACACACAGAGACACACGCAGAGACATACACACAGAGATACACACAGAGACACAGACACGTTCAGACATACACACACACACAGAGACACACACACATAAACACACACACACACAGACACTCCGAGATGTACACAGAGACACACACAGAGATAGGCACACACACAGGGACACAGAGACTCACAAACACAGAGACATACAGATACGCACACACAAAGAGACGCAGAGACAGACAGAGACAGATACAGACACACAGAGACACACAGAAGAGTCACACACAGGCACACAGACACACACACAATCACAAACACAGACATGCACACATACAGACTGAGCATGCTCTGCCAGAACAAGCCACCATCCCCAGACATGGGACGGCCCCATCCCTTCCAGGTGGACCCCCTCGGCGGGTCAGACCCGGGTCAGGCCAGGTGCCCGGGGCTGGTTGCACAACAGAAGAGCCCAGATGGGGAGGAAGGTTCCCCTAGGGAGGCTGCAAATCTCTGCCTCCGGCTACGGGAACTGACTTTGGCCGGGAAAGCAGAGCGTGTGGGCCTGGCCACCAAGCAGGTTGGGACCTCTGCCCAGGCCCGGTCTGACTGCAAGTTCTGCCCCATCAGGAGTGACCCAGAGCCTCTGAGTGGCTCACGCCTGTGATCCCAGCACTCTGGAAGGCCGAGGCAGGAGGATTACTTGAGATCTGGAGTTTGAAACCAGCCTGAGCAAGAGCGAGACCTCGTCTCTACAAAAAATACAAATATTAGCTGTGTGTCGTGGTGCATACCTGTAGTCTCAGCTACTCAGGAGGCTGGGGCAGGAGGATCGCTTGAGCCCAGGAGGCTGAAGTGAGCTGTGATGATGCCACTGCATTCCAGCCAGGATTGCGAGGGAGACGCTCTCTCAAAAATTTTAAAAAGCTATGAAAATAGGCCGGGCGCGGTGGCTCACGCCTGTAATCCTAGCACTCTGGGAGGCCGAGGTGGGCGGATCGTTCTGAGCTCAGGAGTTCGAGACCAGCCTGAGCAAGAGCGAGACCCCGTCTCTACCAAAAATAGAAAGAAATT
>CAUYSK010110630.1:0-13293 GCA_963575035.1 Avahi laniger
GGCTGGAAACTTAGAATTAATGAATAACTAAATCATGAATATATGTGACTTTGATTTTTAGAAGTCACCTACATTGTCGAGATTTGTTTTTCTCACCTAATGAGTGTGGTGCGCACCATCTGGGGAATGGACACACTTGAAGCTCTGACTCGGGTAGGGCAATGGCTATATATTTAACCTAAACATTTGTACCCCCATCATATGTTGAAATAAAAAAATAGATTTATTTTTCTTTTCTATGTCTATAATTTTAAAGACTATTTTATGCTTTTATGATTTAGGAAAAAAACTGAGACTAAACAAGTGACCCCATAACTCATCTAGGTGATATATCTACTTAAGTGTATTTAATACCAGTATTTCGTTCTGTCCAGATATACAGCTGAGGTTTTAGCTACCACAATGTGCTGCCTCAATAGTTGCTAAAGTGAAAACAGATTATGCCGCTTTACCAAATCTCCCTAGAATAGCTAGTCACTGGCTGGAAGTACCTTGTTTAACTAAGGACCAGGCAGTCTTTATGATGTATCTCTGTCTAGGAAAGCTTGGGCCTCTAGTTCCGGTTCCCTGGGCTCTCCACTCTGCTCTTGCTTGCTTAGCCCTGCCCTCATAATTACAAAGTGTAGATATGTACTATAAATGCCTGGTAAAGAAGGCATTAGGAGCTATGGTAAAGAAAACACAATATGAGGCACACATATTGGCTCTCCCCAGTGCTTCCATTTTCCCTTAAATTACCTTCCAAGGTACTTCGGGAACCATAGGATTTAGGTTTAAAACAGTGATGACTGCTGTGTATACTTTCTTTTCTTTTCCATATTGTTTATGAATATTCTCACTTTTTGATTTTTAATATTTCTGTCCAAAGGATTCACATATTTTCAGAATTTTTATAACTTAATTTCCCTTTAGTTCTTTGACTCTACATTATATTTCACTTAGGTGTGTGTGTGTGTGTGTGTGTGTGTGTGTGTGCACATATATGTGTAGTGTTTGGAAAGATATTCTTATGCAATTTTCAAGGGGTTTGAGACTTTATGCTCATTTGCCATTTTTTGATATATCTACACTTTTCTCCTTTTTTCTAATACTGAGTATTTCTATCTCCATATATATCCATCCTATTATCTGTTCTCGATATAAGTTAACTGATTACCATTCTATGACTAGTAAAAAGTGGTGTGATGTTCTTTACTACATTATAATATTTCAAACACAAATTTGGGTTGCTTTCCTACTGTTTTCAAACCATTAATTTAGACTATCATCAAGTTGGCATAAGTATGTATTCTGTCATCTGTGTTATTAATTTTAATTATGAGTTTGGATTTGTCATTTTCAAAGACATTTCATCTCTTCACAGATAAGATTTTTGAAGTTTTCTACCAATTAAATCTCTCTTGAATGCTGAAAGTTTCCATGTTCTGAATAACTTTTCTCTATTACATTAGATACACAAAAAGTATTTGATAATATGCAACACTCATTCATGATAAAAAAAAAACTACCGATAAACTAGGAATAGAAGGGAATTTCTTCAACCTGATAAAGCTTATCTGTGAAAAACCTACAGCTAACAGCATACTTAATGGTGATCTTTCTCTCGAAGATCAGTAACAAGTTGAACATCACCATTCCTGCCATGTCTATTTACCATTTTACGATAGGTTCTGCTAAGGATAATCTGGCAATAAAAAGAAATAAAAGGCGTCCAATTTGGAAAGGAAGAATTAAATCTGCCTTCATTCACAAGTGGTATGATTCTGTATGTAGAAAATCTAAAGTTTTATACAACTACTAATACTAATAAACTAGTTCATCAATGTAGTGGGATATAAGATCAACACACAGACCAATATCAAGCAGTAAAATTGAAGCAGCAATAAAAAATCTTTCAATTAAAAGAAGTCCTGGACCAAACGGGTTCACACCTGAATTTTATCAATGCTACAAAGAAGAACTGGTACCTTCAGAAATTATTTCACAACACTGAGCAGGACAGAATCATCCCCAACTCATTCTACGAAGCCAATATCACCTTGATACCAAAGCCAGGAAAGAACACAGCAAAAAAATAAAACTATAGACCAACATCCCTTATGAATATAGATGCAAAAATCTTCAATAAAATCTTAGCAAACTGAATTTAACTGCACATCAAAAAAAATAATTTATCATAACCAGTTGGGCTTCATCCCAGAGATTCAAGGATGTTTCAACATAGGCAAATCTGTAAATGTAATTAATAATTATAAATAAAAGCAAAGACAAAAACCATAAGATCATCTCAATAGACTCAGAAAAGGCATTTGACAAAATTCAGCACCCTTTTATGATAAAAACTCTTAACAAAATAGGCATCGATGGAGCATAATTAAAATTATTAAAGACATATATGACAAACTCACAGTCAGCATCATACTGAACAGGGAAAAATTGAAAGCATTCCTGCTTAGACCTGGAACTAGACAAGATTGCCCATTATCTCCACTTCTATTTAAGGCATTGCTGGAAGTCCTGGCCAGAGCAATCAGACAAGAGAAGGAAATCAAGCACATCCAAATGGGGATAGAGGAAATCAAGCTATCACTCTTTGCTGACAATATGATATTATATCTAGAAAACCCCAAAGATTCAACCAAGAGACTCCTCGAATTGATAAATGAATTCAATAAAGTCTCAGGATATAAAATCAATGTACACAAATCAGTAGTTTTCATATATGCTGATAACAGTCAAGCCGAGAATCAAATCAAAGATGCAATAACTTTCACAATAGCATCAAAGAAAATAAAATATTTAGGGATATATTTAACTAAGGAGGTGAGAGACTTATGTAGGGAGAACTAAGAAACACTGAGAAAAGAAATTGCAGAGGATGGAATGGAACTAAGAACCTAGATATAAAACCATCCTCATATTGTTATCTGATCTTTGACAAAGCAGACAAAAACATATACTGGGGAAAAGAATCCCTATTCAAAAAATGGTGTTGGGAAAAATGGATAACCACATGTAAAAGACTGAAACAGGATCTACACCTCTCACAAAAATCCACTCACGATCTATAGCAGACTTAAACCTAAGGAATGAAACCATAAGAATTCTAGAAGAAAATGTTTGAAAACTCTTATAGACATTTTCCCAGGCAAAGAATTTGTGAAGAGAACCCTAAAAGCAATCATGGCAATAACAAAAACAAATAAATGGAATCTGATCAAATTAAAAAGATTCTGCACAGCCAAGGAAACTATCATTAGAGCAAATAGACAATCTATAGAACGGGAGAAAATATTTGCATGCTACATATCTGATTAAAGCCTGAGAACTAAAATCTATATACACCTTGGAAAAATTAACACTAAAAAATCAAACAGCCCCATTAAAAAGTGGGCAAAGATCATGAACAGAAACTTTTCAAAAGAAGACAGACTAACGGCCAAGAAACATATGAAAAAATGCTCAAAATCTCTAATCATCAGGGAAATACAAATAAAAACCATGATGAGATACCGCTTAACTGCAATGAGACTGGCTTTTATCAAAAAGTCCCAAAACAACAAATGTTAGCATGAATGTGGAGACATAGGAATACTTATATACTGCTGGTGGGACTGCAAATTAGTACGACCTCTATGGAAAGTAATATGGAGATACTTCAAACAACTAAAAGTAGAACTACCATTTGATCCAGCAATCCCACTCCTGGGTATTTATGCAAAGGAAAAGAAAAGACATTTCATAATAAAGACATAGTCACTCAAATGTTTATACCAGCACAATTCACAATTGCAAAGATGTGGAAACAACCCAAGTGTCCATCAATACATGAGTGGATTAATAAAATGTGGTATATGTATACCATGGAATACTACTCAACTATAAAAAACAATGGTGAACTATCACCTCTTATATTATCCTGGGTGGAGCTACAGCCCATTCTTCAAAGTAAAGTATCACAAGAATGGAAAAATAAGCACCACATATACTCACCACTAAATTGGTACTAATTGATCAACACTTATGTGCACATATGGAAGTAACATTCATCGGGTGCTGGGCAGGTGGGAGGGGGGAGGATGGGATGGTGAATTCACACCTAATGGGTGCAGTGCCCACTTTCTCGGGGATAGACATGCTTGTAGATTTGACTTGGATGGTGCAAAGGCAATATATGTAATCAAAGTGTTTGTACCCCCGTCATATTCTGAAATTTATAAAAAAAATTGTACATGCTTCACTTTAAAAAATAAAATCGAATGTAAATTGAAAAAAAATCAATTATATTTCTTTGTACTGGTAATGAACTCTGCAAAAATGAGCTTAAGAAAGTAATTCCATTCAGAGTAGCATTCAAAAGAATAAAATGCTTAGTAATAAATTTAGCAAAGTAAATTCAAGATTTATACAACATCTTCACGATTTTGAGTCAGTAGAGTTCTTAGATATAACATGTAAAGCATGATACATAAAAAAGGAAAAAATCACTTGTAATTCATTAAATTGAAAAATTTACAACTTGTGTGCTTCAAAGACAGTGATATGAAAAGTTACAATCTTGGATAATATATTTATGGATCACATCTCTGTTAAAGGACTTATAAGAGATATAAGAAATACTTAAAATACAAAAAGAAGAAAATCAAACTTTTTTTAAATGAACAAATAATTTGAATGAACATTTAACCAAACAAAAATAAAGAAATGGCTAACAACCACATGAAAAAATGCTCAACTAATCATTAAGGAAAAGAATTAAAATCACTATAAGATTCTACTTCATACCCACTGTATTGGCTATCAAGAAAAACACAGGTAATAACAAGTGTTGGCAAGGATATGAAGAAATTGAAACCCTCATACGTTGGTGGTGGCGATGTCAAATGGTGAAACCATTTTGAGAAAGCAGTCTGGAATTTCCTAAGAAAGTTAAATATAGTTGCCATATGACCCAGCAATTCTAATCCTAGTTATATACACAGGACAAAATATACATCCACACTGAGGTGCAGATGAATGTTCATTGCTTCTTTATTCCTCATAGCCAAAAAGTAAAACCAACGTAAATGTCCATCAATAGGGAAGAGGATAACGTGAGCATCCATTCAATTGTATGGTGTACTGGAATACTGGTAAATACACAGAGCGGTGAAACAGAACTGACAGTCCAAAATTTAAAACCTTATATTTATGATTGATTTATATTGCAAAGATTCCAAGGTGAATCCATAGGAAGAGACAGTATTTTCAACAAATAGTGCTGGTATCATTATATAATATCCATTTTTGTCTCTGGTAATTTTATTTGCCCCAAAGCTTACTTTACCTGATCTTAATAGAGCAACTCCCTCTTGGCTGTTGACATTATATAATTTTTGTTTCATCCTTTTACTTTCAAACTGCTTATCTCATCATATTTTTTAAATTTTCTTTTTAACTGATAAATAATAATGATATATACTTAGGGGTTACAATGTGATGTTTTAGGTTTACATTATAGAATGATTAAATCAAGCTAATTATTAATAACTATTCTATCCTCTCACTTATTGTTTTTGTGGTAAAAACATTTAAAATCTATTCTTTAAGAAATTTTGTGTAGTTGAGTTGCTTCTAGAAAATATATAATTGGGTCATACTTTTTGGCCCACTTTTATATTTAGACCATTTAACATTAATGTAATTATTGATATGTTAGAGCTTAAGTCTGCTATTTGATTTTTATTGTGGTACATATGTATAAAATTTTTCATTTCAAATTTTTTAAGTGTTCAATCAGTACCCTTTAGTAAGTTCACAATGTACACCATGATGGCTTTTTAGTTCCAGAACATTTTTACCACCCCAAAAGGAAACCCCGTACCCCTTAAGTAATCACTCACTATCTTCCCCTCTCCACACTTACTGCCAGCCAATAATCTGCTTTCTTGATTTCTTTGAATTTTTCTATACTTGATATTTAATATGAATGAAATCATACAATATGTGAATGTTTTGTCTGGCTTCTTCTTTTATTTAGTATGATGTTTTTAAGATATCATGTTATAGCATGTATCAGTGCTTGATTCATTTTATGGTTGAATAATATGCCATCGTGTGAATAAACCACATTTTTTCTTTATTTATTAGTTAATGAACATTTGAGTTATTTCCACCTTTTTTGCTAGCATGAATAGCACCAACTATAAACATTGGTTTACACGTTTTATTTGAACAACTGTTTTTAGCTCTGAATTCTCTACTAGGCTTTTTCTGACACGCGAACAGGGAACAAGAGAAATGTCTCATTATTGTTGAGTGAGAATCGAAGCCTAGACTTCTCATATCGTCTCCACTGATATCATAAGAGAAAGAAGGAACTTTATCACCACCCAGTGGGGGTTAAAGTTTTGGCTCTGCACTATGCCTTCTCTGAAATCCTCCCCGCATGGAAATCAGGATGCTCTGTTACGGCATCCCAAGGATGGAAGTGTAGGCTTCCCACTTGACATTTACTGTCACGGATGGGATTGGAGCTACAGATTTTATCCCTCTGTGGAAAGAACAGGTTAATTACTGTTTAAAAGTTTGTTTGTGTGTTTTTTTCCATCTTAGTAGGCTGCCCTATTCCTGGTCTGCTGTTTAGAGAAAACAGACTTTTATTGGACCTTTTTGTTCCGACACCTTTATCAGTCCCAGGTTGCCAACTTCATCGAACTCAAGTCTGGAATATAGTAGGCAGAAAAAGAAAAAACAAACAGGGAACTCACCAACATGTTGTTCCTTTTGTCTGACCACCCTAGCACATCTGCCTTCTTCACTCTACCCTTCAGAGCCTTCCTATTTTTGTTTTATATATAATTAATGTCCAAGGTTTGTAGTTATAATTAGTGACAGAAATAAAGAAATGTTTGTCTGTTATGTCTTACTGGAAGTTGTAGTCCTTGATTTCTTTTCATTACATAGAGAGATGTCATTCCATTTTGGGAAGTCTGGGTAACTCCATATGCTCTCAGAAGTTGTCTTTCAACTTGCAACTCTTTATCTGTTTCAGATAGGCAAGTTACTTACTCATTTGACACATTACATCTGAATATCTTCAAATACAACGATACACAGTAAATCAGGTAAAAATGTATCAGTAACATATTTATATCATTGTATCAGTTTATGGTGCAAGCATCCTATCTATGAAAACTATCACAGCAACACATTTTCAAGATAGAAATTTAGGAGCAATACAATTATCTAGGTACCATAACTTGCTTAAATATGAACACTTGGTCTCAGGAAAGGCTCATATAGCAGCATCGTATACACAGAAACTATAACACGCTCTCTGAGCACAGAGAACAGCAAACCTGTCTTCCAGGGTTAGACTAGAGCTGCTTGAATTTCTAATTCTGAAGACGGAATGATTCCTGAGAGAAGGCTGAGCCTCCTGGTGGGTGTCAAGTTGCTCAGATTTGGGGAGAAGAAAAAGAGAGAGATTCTGGCTTGAACTTTCCAACCTTTGCCAGTTCCCCACCTGCCACTAAACTGTCAAAATATACCTAAGGGGTCCACGGCAGCTTTTCTGGCTTAGATATTGAGTTTCAGAGTGAAATTCCTGTGGTTCTTCTGTTATTCCCCCAAATAGACCATTTAGTGAGGTTATTCTTCTTCATTGCAAAGGAACTTTATTGCTAAAAAGAGGAAAATCCCTCTGAATGAATTGGTAGATTTGGACAACCCTAATATAAAAGCTTTTATATTTTTCACTAATTAAAATAGTAACTGTGCCTGCCCTTAAAAATGAATTGAGTAAAAATAGATTGCTGATATAAATCAGTGATTATCTATAATTCTTAAATAAGCATCACTTTATGCTTGTATCATTAATAATTTTTATCAGGTATTAAAAGTCTGCATTAAATGCATTGTAAATGAATATTATATGCATCAATTAATTGTTACATTTGAATAATACATGAACATGTTTTCATGCTTTTTAACTTTGACTGATATAATTGGAAGTACCCATCAAACCTTGATGTGATTTCAGAATTTTAAAATTTAATTATCCATACTGACAATTACAAAAATTAGAGTAAATGTTTTTGTTCTATAATCTTACATTTTAACTAAATAAAAGTTGCTGCATCAAGTTTTAGTATCATTTCAAAATATGTCCTTGTAGAAGTTGCCATAAATGTCGACATTTTCAGCAGCATAAATTTATAGTGACACTGAATTTTTATGACACTATAAAAGTCCCTACTCATGATGACATCTATAGCTGCATTTTCAGAGAAATATAAGAATTGGTATCTTAGACATGTGGTTTATCCTATCTTGTTTTTCCAAAAAAGGAAAATGGGTTTCAAATATTTCTGGTATCCCCAAACAAGTCAGATATTGCATAGAAATATACATAAAAAAATGGTTTTATTCCTTTAATGTCTGGCAGCCAAAGAATTTGTATCTCCTACCTTTTAATCAAATTAGTTGGAAAATAAGAAGAAAAATGGGTTTATCTAGGAATTGTCTGAGTCCATTAGTGGAGGAATTAGCACATTTTTACTGGAGAATGGGTGACAGAAACAAAACTGTTATCAAGTAAGTATCCAGAAACTTCTGGGCTATTGCTGTCTTAATTCAACTAATTGCTGAGACTATAGAGCTAAAACATTTAGAGAAAATAATAGATAATATTACATGTGAATCAATGTTTTTAAATTTATTTGAAGTTTTAAAAAAGGCAATATTTGTGTTGGAGTAAATATAGACAAAATATTTAGAAATTTCTGCTCAGGTCAAATTTGTATTTAATAACCTTTGATTTTTTTACAATTGAATGTAACTGATAGCTGAATGCTGGTTCTTGAAGAAATGGATGAAAATGTCTCAAACAGAAATTTGCATAAGTTGTGTATTTTATGAACTAATGTTCCCTGATCACAAACAATTGGGAACAGAAAAATTATGACTTCCAGGAATAAAACAATTTTGGCAAGTTGTTTATTCTAAAGGAAAAGTAAATTTACACATGAAATACTAAAGTATTGGTGACTAAAAGTGTTATGTGAAACTATTATTCAATTTATAAATAATAACTTAATTTCAAATAAGCAAAATATCTGATACTATTAAATTAATAGTATTGGTTTACACTGTAATTTCAACTATAATAAATTGCATCATATTAACACTTAGAAAACATGTAACAATTTAACTTTGAGATCTTCTATTACGCTATCGTGCTTTTTTGTTTTTTGATATGACTTGTCCTTTCCCATTTTCTGGCTGTGACCTTTAGCATTGTCTTCTTAATGGTCTATCTGTGAACATTCTAGGTTCATATACCCTATCACAGAACCATTTATATTCCCTTCTTAGCATGTTGCACTTGCTTGTTTTCTTGTTTGCTAGCTTAGTATCATTTATTTTACAGAATAAACCATGAGCTCCAGGTGGGTGAGTACTTAATCTCTTTTTATCTATACACAACATCCAACATAGTACTTAGTGCATGATAGGTATACAGTAAATATTATAGATTGAAAGAAAAAGAGAATCTTCCTCTTCTGCAATTGAAAATTGAGATATACTCAAATATTTATTTCTTCCCAAAGACTATTAATTATATGATCAATTTTCTTATTTATAATTTTTCATTTAATGTAGTTGAATTAGAAAGTCTACTGTTTCAAAAGTCAGTGAAACTATATAGATAGAAAGATAATATTCATGTAACTCTTGCTAAACAATAGGCAGAGTGCTAGGTGTTTTATAATCATTAATTTATTTAGTCATTAATGTAATGATATGAGGTCAATATTTTTCACATTTTATATGAGACAGAAGAGTATCCCGTCTGAAATGAAGGGAGTGAGTAAGAGAATAAAACAGCAAAAAATAGAGCTATGATATAGAGAATGAGAGAGAGAGAGAAACTTTGAGTGAATAACATCAGTTGAGTAAAGAATGTGATTTGAGTGGGTTTTTTGGTCAAGGAAATATAATATGCATATTATATTTCATTAGCAAATAATTTAACTTTATTTCCATTTCATTTGGGAGTGGGTGAGTGGGTAAATGGTTGCCTGGTGTTTCCTTTGACTATAGAACAATGCTGAGATAAACTGCCACGTGTGGGTTAGGTCGAGGGAGTAATTTTTATTTTAAACCATTACCCTTCATCAAAATACATGAATAGTTAAGAATGCAACTTCGCTATTAATAGTTCTTGGAATTACGTTTTCAGAAAGTAGGAGCTGACAAGACATGAGCCTTGATGGTCTTAAAAATATCATTGCAAGTTAGAATTTGTCTACACTACTCTGTTACAGAATCATCATCTTAGAGTGTATTGGACGTAACAGATACAAAATATCATGAATTTACAAAACTGAGGATGTGCAGTAGGATTCCTCATTAAATTGCAAGCCTTCGTTTGTTTGCTGCCTTCCATTCCCTAAAAATTTGTGGATTCGTGCTAATCTCTGGAAAGGGAAAGAGCTCAGTAGAAGACAGGAGTGCACTTATTCAAGGATTTGGCCTTATTTACCAGGAGAGATCATCCCTACTGGATACTGTGATGCCTCAATAAGACAGAAAGCAAACTACTTCGAAATTGTTGGTAGAAGCTCCTTGCTCCATTACAGAAGTGGAGAGGTTCTTAGCCAATGTTGTACCAGGGATGGGGAAATGCTTTTTGAGGTTTGAGTAGAAGATGCAATTAAAATGCAAGGAATAGAAAACCTTGGAGGCACAAAAATGCTGCAGATTAAGTGACAGTCTTTGAAGTCTTTAAGCATATTGAACGTTACTAAATTATCTTTGTTCTGTGACAAAATGCTTGACAGCCATATGTTGTATATGCAATGTGACAGGTAGGTAGTGTTGGAGTAAATATATGTTAAATGCATAACGATATGCCATCAAGAAAATGTTCTACATGTGTGTTCAGATCTGGGGGACCTTGAAGATGCCCATGAGACAGGGAACGGTGGTGAGTAATGTGGGGGTTCAGTTACTCCTGAACCCATTCAAATGTTATTTCAAACCGAAGAGACTTCTGAATTCTAAGTGTTAGAAAAAACATGCAAGGACAAAAAAATGATAAAAAGAAACTAAGATGAAACAATACATAGACAATATATCAGGGTGCATTTCAGGAGTGGGAGGTGATACAGATTAAGTCTTCATCTCTTGAAATCAGATTTCTGACAAGCAAGGTTCTTGTGCATGGAAATAAGGGAATTCCTCACACTCAATTATGAGATCAGTCAGAGTGTTGATTGAAGGCTCTGCCCCTCTATAGTTTTCATTGACTAGTATGGAATTAACTTTCCTATTGCCTTATAGACTTCAGAACATATGACATAAATTTAGTTATAAACTGGGAATATACTAGGAGTTTGATGTGTAGAGATGAGAGCTAAAATCAAACCACTTGCAAATACGCAGTAAACAGCAATCAGAAGTATGTCTGTTTACATTGACTTAATTATTTGGTGATCCGTAGTCTGATAAACTTGAGTTTACTATTCAAGACAGTTTTTGTTTATGTTCATTGTCTTAGTTTTGATAGCTGCCATAAGAAATTATCGCAAATTTGTCACCTTAACACAATACAAATTTATTATCTCACAGTTTTGTAGGTTACAAGTCCAGGTATACTATGGCTGAAATAGTTTCTCTGAAAGAACTGAATTCACAATGTCCACAGGGTTGCATTTTTTTTTTTTTTTTTTTGGAGCCTATGGGGAGAATGCATTTCCAGGCTAATTCAGGTTGCTGCAAGAACTCAGTACCATAGAGTCATGAGATGGAGGTCCCTGTTGCTTCCTTGCTGGCTTTTGGCCTGTGGTCTTTTCCATCTTCTAAAAATTGCTCCCATTCTAAGGTTTGTGGGCCCTTTCCTCCACCTTTAAAGTCAGCAATGGTGGGTCAAGTCCTTCTCATGCTTTAAATTTCTCTGACTTTTTCTTTGGCTCCATCTCTTCTCTCTTATACCACCACATCTGTCTTACTCGAGCTAAAGAAATGTCTCTGTTTTTAAGGGCTCACGTAATTATATCAAGCCTGCCTGTTTCATCCATCTTCATTATGGTAATGTTCATGACCTTGAATATTTCTTCAAAGTCTTTTTACAGAAGTATTTAAATTAATGTTTGATTGAATATCAGGGAAAATATTTTGGGGGGATACATCTTTAGAATTTTGTCTACCAAATCCAGTTAAATGAAGCTTCAAGGAACTTAATTTTTTTGTTTGTTTTACCCAGGAACTTACCAAATATCTATTTTATCTAAAGAACAGACTACTAAACTAACTCTCGGACAAATACTGCCCTTCTTATAATAGATTATTCAATAAATTTATTAAATGGCTATATATGTTTCAAACTCTCCCCTGTTGCATTCCTCAATCCTAAATTATTGTATCACAAATTTTACCTCACTACAATCAGGCCCCCTTTTTGAAATATCTGCTTGAAATCAGAACTACAGAATCTTATAAATATCCCACTATAAATATTCATCTTCCTGTGGCTTTTGCCTTCAGATACTCCACTAAGATTTTAAGACAGTGGTCTTCATGGTTGCAGTAAGCAAAACATTTGAACTTTCTTGATCACTGGTTTATTTTGATGGACTTTTTGGGAAGTTAGCTATCACTGGAGGTATCTTACATGTCTTTCAGTTTTATTGAGGTTTAACACCATTAGGAAAAAGACTTTGTGGACACATCACCTTTCCTATCTTACAGACTCTCAAGGAAGTGGGAAATGAATTCTATCATTTATTGTTCTGCTTTCATAAGAATTTGGAATAGTTTCAAATTCCCAAGTACTTGGACTGTTGCTAGATACTGTGTCTCTTAGAGGAATAAAGTTAATTGGAGAAAAAGACAGGCTTTGGCTAGAAGTTAAATAAGTTCTTCCATGGCAGGAAGAACGAGCAGATATTACTGGGAGAAATGTCTAACAAGAACAAAATAAAACCATTTTATATATCAGTATGCAGAGCCTTTCTCTCTTCTGAGTTTTTTGCCTTGCTTCGTTGGTAAGCTGGTGTAGCTAAAAAATATCAAAAAAATGATTTATTGATTAGTAGCACATACAAACACAGCATTGCTCGTTGTAGAGAGATTAGAATGGGAAGGCTAGGAGAAAGGAGCAGCACTGATTGGATGAGTGAAAGAAAAAGAAAGTCATTATTAGAAGTTACTTGGAGGGGAATATGGAAGAAAGAGATGATATGTAAGATCTTTGAGGAGATAAAAGTGAATATTCTTGAGTGTGCTTGAAAAATAGAAAAAAAAATT
>CAUYSK010110632.1:0-18527 GCA_963575035.1 Avahi laniger
CATGCCTGTAGTCCCAGCTACTTGGGAGGCTGAGGCAGTAGGATCACTTGAGCCCAGGAGTGTGAGGTTCCTGTGAGCTAGGCTGACGCCACGGCACTCACTCTAGCCCGGGCAAAAGAGTGAGACTCTGTCTCAAAAAAACAAAAAACAAAAAACAAAAAAAAAACATTATGATTGCTTGGCAGTGTGCTGTTTACTCATGGTATGCACAGCTCTATATCAGTTTTGGAGACAAGCTTCACAGAGGACATAAGTGACTTGTCCATGGTCACACAACTAAGAAAAGGCACTGCTCAAAATCAAGTATCCTCATATCTGGTCCAGTGGCCTTTATACCTCTACCCTCTGCCTTTGTGTTAGGTGCCAAGAGGATGCAAAGTGAGGGAAAGATCAGTGTGTGGTGGGGGAAAATCTGGAGGGCTTGCTGGAAGAGGTGAGAATTAAAAGAGTTTTGAGGGAAGGGGAGAGGGGAAGGCATTCCAGGGAAGGAGTGTATGATGGGCACCATCCACCAGGGTGTTGGGGATGATTGGGGGAGGGGGCTAGCTGGTGGGCAGAGGGTTTGAACCATGAGGATTGGTGAGACACAAGGTAGGATAGACAAAGAGAGGCCAGATCAGATGACCCTAATGTACAGTACAGGCACCCTAATGACAAGGTAGTGGAATAAAGATTTGAGCCTGTGGGCCAGAGGGAGCCATAGGAAGTTCTTGAGCAGGAGGGATGGTTATAATGAAGCGAGACTTTGGGGAGAAAAGAAAGAAAGAAACCTGTCTTTACTAAGAGCCACTATGGGCTAGGGAGTAGGTTGGGGATTTTTGAATTTATTATTTCATCTGAGCCTCACACCCACCATTAGGCTGGTATCGGTGCCCCCATTTTATAGGCAAGAAAAGTGAGGTCAAGAGAAGTGGAGCCACAGAGCTGAGTCGGTGGTGGAGCTAAAAGTCAGGTTGGTCTGAACCCAAGTCTGTGCTCTTCCCACTGCACCACGTGACTTTACGCTGCTCTCGCTCTCGGAACAGCCCTCATCTCACAGGTGTTCCCACCAGGCGCTGTGCCTAGCCAGGGCCTCGAGAGACTGTTCCCAGTCCAGAGAGAGCTCAGCACCCTTAGACTCCTGGGCACCCCCAGCGTAGGGTAGTGTTCGGTAACTCAGAATCCAGACTTTACAAACGTAAGTTGTCCGTAAGTGCTTGGCCTCTGGGTCAGATAGAAATGGGTTCGAATCCCAGTTTAGCTGTGCACCCAGCCTGGACTGAGGTGGGGCGGTGGGAGGAGCCCTGGGTTGGGAGCCAGCCCAGGCACACACTGAAACCTCAGCTGGAGGTGACAGACACCTCAGGTGGTGGCGGGGGCAAGCAATTTGGAGGGGGTAGAGAGGAAATAAGATTGCCCTGAATTGATAATCGACCCTGGGGGATGGGTCTGTGGGGTTCCATTACACTATTCTTTCTACCTCTATGTGTTTGAAAATCTCCATAATGAAAAGTAAAATAATAATAACACCAGAAACTTTTAAAATCCCAATTATGTTCACCATACCCTCCCCCAGATGAATTGGAATCTCTAATTCCCAGGCATTGCCCTGCTGAGCCTCAGTTTCCTCATCTGAAAATGAGGTGAAGATTCTAATGACCTCGCAGAATTGCTGTGAAGTTTAAAGGGAACAATACAGGATGATATGGGCTAGACGTAGTGTATAACAGATGTGAGCAAGTCATCCTGGGCTTTGCAGTCACTCTGAGCACCACATTTGGGGAGGAACCCTAAACCAATATGTGCGGCAGAAGCCAGCTGATGGCCTGGCAGGGGACAGGCCCCACCTTCTGGGCAACTTTTACAAGTTTTCCAAAGCACAAAGAATTCATCGCCTAGACGGGCCTTTTCATCTGCCTTTCCCAACCGTGTAAAGACCAAGCTCCGCATCCTCCCCTCTCCCGTCTGCGTTGCAGTGTGTGTGTCCACACATCCCGGGGTATGCCTGACCAGGTGGACTGCTTCTGCGAAAGTCGGGTGAATGTGTGCAGACGCGCAAGCCGTGAGTGCGTACGTCAACAGACAGGCATCTGTATTTGTGTTGATTGTGCTCACCTAGAGGTCCACGGACTTATGACAGATTTCAGCAGCCGATCCTTTTTCTGGAGCTGTCTCAGACGCACGAATTCCTCATCTGTTATTTATTCGAAATCACCCAGCACAAGGACACGAGGGTCACTCAGTATCACCAACAGAGGGGCAGGTGGGCGGGGGGAGGGCGTTGAATGGAGGGAAAGGCCTGGGTTTTCTCCGCTGGTGTTGCCACTGGCTTCCAGGACTTGGCCTCAGTTTCTCCAACTGTGTTGGGGGCGAGGAAAGGGATGGGCAACCCTTGGCCAGGTGTAGGCACTAGGAAATAATCAGTGAGCGAGGGGGTGAATGAATGTATAAATGTGTGGGGACAATCTCAGTGTGGCAGACAAGGTGACTTGGAGCCATGAGAGCGGGTGGCGGGAGCTCCCCAGGCTGGGAAGGGACTCGTGGCACTTGGACTAATCCCTCTGGGGTAGGAAAAGAGAGCGAGGAGAAAACAAAGGCAGAAGCTGGAGCGGGTAGAGAAGAGCAGGGGAGACGGTTCGCAGTAGGAGAGAAGGAAAGAGGAGCGAGAGGCAGGGGACTCCCGGACAGCGGCCCAGACGCCATGCGAAAGTGGAGGCGCTGGGGCTCGGGATGACGACCCAGCCGGCGGCCTGCACACCGCCCGGGTTCCCGGTTTCCTTCCCGCTCCTCCGGGCTCCGCAGCGCCGCCTGGCGGACACGCGGCGCTTCGCCGGGACTCCAGCCGCCGGCAGCGCGCCTGGGATCGCGTGGCTATACTGTAGAAAGCTGGAGACAGCTGGGGGCGCACCTTGGGGAGGGGCGTTTGTCCCTCCGAGGAGGCTCGCACCTCGCCTGGGCATGTAGAACATACTGGCAACCATCCTGCGCTAACCCCGCGCCGCGAGTGACTCGGCTCCGTCCGACACGTCGGGGAATCCTTTCAGCCCTCGACCCCTGGCGCCCCAGCTCCAGAATTTTGCTGCCTCTGCGTATCTTCTCCGGGAAGGGGGTCTCATTAAACTTTTAAGGGAAGGGACTTGGTTTTGAGTTTTGTTAATAAAATACCAAGAGGGGGCATGAAGGCATGAACACTCCCAGTTTGTCTCCCGACAGCCCCAGGCCTGAATCCCAGGGCAGGGAAATTTCTAGGTCTTTCCCTGCCCGAGCAGGTCCTAGCGAGCGAGGTGTGGTGGCCCAAGGACCCCTGTCCAAAGACGCGAGGCAAAGAGCGCAAAGCTCGTGGGTCACAGTGGCTAGGAGCTCGTGGCTGGTGCTGGTGAGACGGGGAGCAGTAGCCTGGTTTTCAGGTCCCAAGCCGCGGGCACGGGAGTGTGGGACTCTGGCCGCCCCACCTCCGCGAACGCCCTCCCCTCCCACCTGGCGGGGATGGGGGCAGCGGTGTCTGTCCCAGAGCCTGGGGGTGGCAAGCCGTCCCGTCGGCCAGGATTCTCGAGGAACCAGGTCCAGCCCAAACTCTCTCGGCTGGACCAGAGTGGGAGCGGGGCTTCTGCGTCCCCGGGGTCCTCGTCGGCGCCAGCTCGGGTTCCCAGGGTCTCGGGGCGCACCGGCATCAGGGTCAGAGGCGCCGGAAGCCTCCGTAGAGGTGGCGGCGAAGCCAGAGTAGGTCGCTGGGGTTGCTTTGCGTGCAACCCGGGAAAAGGCCCCGCAGCCTTAAGGCAGGCGCTACGAGGAGGGTGGAAAATCTTAAAAGTCACCAACCTCTGTGCACACGTAGGTAGGGGCCGCGCGGCCGTCAGACCCAGACCGAGGGCCGAGGGCGGACTCTGCGCGGCAGCTGAGTCCCCAGAGGCAACGGTGGGAGCTGAGCGCTTAGGGAAGCCCGACACTCAGAACCCAGCACGGCCTAACTGCGGGGAGAGGAGAGTTTGGGGCGTGCGCTCAGCGCCGCGACTGCTCGGTCCCGGGATCCCCCGAAGGGCGCTGTGGGATCAGAGCTCCCAAATCAGAAGGCCAGAGCTCGCGGCCAGCTCTGGAGCGCCTGTGAGGCGGCACAGGGTCTCCGACCCCTCGTCTCCTCCCCGAAAGCGAGCAGGACTTTTCTGCGGGTGGTTCTGTCGGCGCTTCAGGCAGCTCGGTCCTGCGGCCCAAGCTGGGGAGAAGGGATGGGCGCGCGCCGCGGGGATACGCGCCGGGACCCAGGCTCCCGCCGGCGTTTGCGGTGCGGAGCTCGCAGCCGGAACGGCCCTCGGCGCCCATCTGGTTGCCCAGAGAGGCCGAGCGTGGGCTCCAGGACCCTGGCAGGGCCGAATTTGAAGGGGCTTCCGTGTCCCTTGCCCCGGCGTGCTCTCCTGCGGCGCAGGCTGGAATAGAGCGCCGGCTGCAGAGCTAGCAGGACGCGGGGAAAAGCAGCCGCGGCGCCGGCCTGCCGCGGTCGGACTCGCGAGGGAGGAAGCAGCTGGGGGTGCGGGTGAGGGCGGAGGTGGTTCTTCTGGCCCGCGGCAGTCAGAAGAGAACAAAACTCACTTTCCCCCAAGAGACTAGAGGGTTACGGCGCAGTCTGCCCAGGCCCGGGAAACAGGTTTCCCAAACGCCCCTCAGTCCCCCAAACTACCCCGGTGCGCGCCCGGGGCGGAGGATGCTCGAACAGCGAAGAGAGGGACAGCGGGCGGCAGCGCGTTCCCCCGGCCCAGGCCCAGGCGGCGAGTCCCGGCCTGCTCCGCTCCCTGCTCAAAACGAAACCCAAACGCCTAAAAGTCTCAAGAGGGAAATTTAACAAAAACCCCACTTTTTCCCCCTCCTTTCACTTTTAACAAACCGTCTGCTAAAGGAAAACGTAAATAAAAACGAAATGATTGATAGCGAAGGGCACTATCTTTCCAAATTGTGAAATTTCCTCTTTAAAAATATTTTCCCCAAGGCCAACCCTGAGGCTGGCCGGCCCTTCCAACGCCTTGGCCTCTTCCAGAAAATCACAACAAAGCAATCGGAAATTCGGCCACGGCCCTGGGAACCCACTGCGGGTTCTGCCACGCTCTCTTCAACCAAAAAATGAAAAAAGATAAAAGAAGTAGTAAAACCTTTTAATACATCAAATATACGGAATTTTAATCTTTAAAGCGATACATTGTCTATTATTTTAGTACATGACGTAAACCTTGTCCCCTTCTCAGCGGGTGGACTTAAAAATTAAAAATAGTTAAGTGTTCCTTTTAAAGAACAAAATAAGGCAAATGAGGTTTTGGAATAGAATTGTTTTTCCTTTTTTTTTTGTTGTTTTCTTCCAGAATACATACAAAAAAATACCCATTCTCTTTCGATGGTATACACCTTAAAAATAATTGCAATTTGAAATCAGAGCTGACAAATCGTGACTTTTCTTTTTTTTCATTTTTTGTAACAAACATGCATGTAAATTTGTGTTTCAATCAGACATTAAATAACGTACAATACAATCATAGCAATTTTAAAGTAACATTAAAGAGAAGACCTCTAGTTCTGTGGTGGTTTCGCTTTTATTTATAATCTACAAGGGATGGGAGGGTTTGTTTTCCACATTTTTACCCTCAAGTTTTAATTTCTTTCCCCTCCTTCTTTTTACCTACGGAGCTCAAACTAAATAATGCACTTTTGAACCACGGGTCCGCTTGGAGCTAACATAAATAAATACCAGTGTCCACCGACGCAGTCCTCAGGCGAACACTGTCTCAATTACTTTTTCCTTCTTTTTCTATAAAAAGTCAAATGAATTTTTTTTTCAACTTTTATAAAGTTTGGGTGGGGAGGTGAGAGGTGGGGGAAAGGGGAGTTTCCCACCGGGTCTCGGTCGCTGTTCTCGGGTAGATAGATACGGTGTATATTTTTTTCCTTTCGTGGCCCGGGTCTTCCCTGCCCGCGGGCGTCAGCAGCCCCGGCAGCGATCCCGCCCCTCCCTCGGCTCCTCCCCTCCCCCCAGCTCCTTTCTCTCCCTGGCCAGCCCCGCCGGCGCCCTCACTGATACCCCAGCGCAGAGGCGGTGGTCAGTCTCTGTCCGTAGAGGGCGTAGGGGGAGTAGTAGGGTCCGGTGGCGGCGGGCACCGGCACGGGGGCGCCGGGCGTGGGGAGCGGGCTCTTGGAGTAGGGGTGATAGCGGCTACTGAGTCCCAGCGCGTGGTGGGGGCTGCGCAGCGCCAGCGTCCCAGGGCTGCCCGGCGCGGCTGAAGTGGGGATGTGCATGTGGCAAGCCATGGCGGCTGCGGCGGCGCTGGCCAGAGACGACGAGCTGGGGTAGCCCGACAGCAGTTTGTCTGTCCCGGGGAAGGCCGTATGGGTCCGCAAGTGGCTCAGCAGCTCTTCGGACGTGGCGAAGCGCTTGTCGCACGGCCCGTTGGCCGACACCCAGTTGCAGATGTGGGGGAGCGGGTCGTTAGGGAGCATAAAGCCGTAGGGGTAGAGGGGGTGGCCGGCCAGGGAGGGCGGCGTGGCGCCTGCAGCAGCGGCAGCCGTTAGCGATGAGTGCACACCATGCAGTGGGTGCGTGGGGTACACCAGAGGGTATCCGGACTTCAGTGCCGCGGCCGCAGCGGCCGGATCGTGAGCGCACGACGCGCTGGCGGCCGCCGCCCCGGCCAGGTGGCTGGCGCAGTGGTAGCTGAGGCAGTACGGGTCCCGGCACAAACTGGCTGTCATTACGGATGGCGGCGACGCCCCGGCCAACGGGCTCGAGCCGGCCGGCTTACTGCAGCCCAGAGAGCCGGCCGCGGCCGCCGCCAGCTGCGCCCCCACCAGGCTGCCCGGCTTGGTGGGGTCGAGTGCCACGCCGTGTGGCAGGAACTGGGGCGGGTAGCCAGCGTAGGCCCCGGCCAGGCTGCCTGGGTAGGTCATACCCGCGGGAGGCAGAGGGAACACTGTCTGGCCCGGCTTGTAGGGTGACACGGGTGCCACCAGCCCAGAGCCCAGCACTGAGGAGGAGGTGGGCGCGCTGGGGCCGGAGCCAGAGCTAGAGCCCGATGAGCCGCCGCAGTCCGAGCCTAGAGCCTTGCCCCCCGGGCCCCCATCCGGGTGCTGATTCACGTCCACATTAATCCCGCCACCGCAGCTAATCCGGCCATGCGCCAGCCCCGTGGGTCCCCCTTCCGCCGAGGCGCCCCCAGCGCCCTTGCTGCTGCCGCCGCCGGCGTCGGTGTCTTTCTTGTCGTCCTTGCCCTCCGGGCCGCCCCCAGCCGAGGGCAGCATGCCTCCCGGCGAGCAGGCCGAGGCGCTGGAGCTCGGGCTGCCTGTCCTGGGCGTGAATGGCTGGCAGGTGGCGCTCGGTACCCGGAATCCCGACTTCTCCGCTGAAACACCCCCGCCACCGCCCCCGCCGCCGCCGCCGCCTCCGCCGCCGCCGCCCGGCTCCTTCTTATCCGAGCCGGGTTTGGAGTACGGCTTGAAACTTGACTTGTCTTCCACGCCGATGTCGCTCAGCTTGAGGGGGCCTGACTTGGCGTCCTTGTCGCCCGGAGCGCCGCCGCCGGCGCCTCCCGTGCCGCCCCCGTTGGAGGCGACCGAGGAGAGTTTGGAAGAGGGCGAGGGGTCGGGCTTCCCGATCTGCGAACATGTTTGCGCCAACAGCGCCAGCGGGCTCTTCTTGGCATCGAGCTGCGGGGTGGGGTGTGGGGGTCACACAGAGAAAGAAAGGGAAACCCTTTAGACTCCTGGCTTCTGGGGTTCAAATGCCCCTCCGCATCAGCCCACTAAGATCCTCCCCGCCCCGAGGCGCAATTCTAAGCTGCACCCCCGCTCCACACTCGCCCACAACCAACAAACATTCTCGCCCTTGGGAAAGGCGGCAGATACCCCCTTCCAACCCCCATCCGCATCTTTCCTGCCCTCTCTGAGAGCTAAATGGATTTAAAAAAAACAAAATGTTTTGGTTTTCGTCTCCTAGACCCAGAACTACACCCCCTCCCCCTCACACCCCTAAATTCTTCAGAGTAAGGGCTTGGACGGTTGGCGCCTCAGAGGCTGGGTACGCATACTAGCTTCCGGGGAGCCGAAGGACGGCGACTTTGGAAACGTTTTTCAGACCTCCGCCTGCCTCGGTGCCGAGTAAGTCAGGGGGCCTGAGTCGGGGTAGGGGCTTTAACACCAAAAGGAGAAACAGGTTTTGGTAGCCTTCACACCCAGTTCCACCTCCTCCCCCTTTCTGCCCTAGTTTTGAGGTGCTGAAGCACTATCCTCTTCCTCTATCCCCGAGCTGAATCACTCCGATCCCCCACCCCCAGATCCTGAGAGAAAAAAAACCCCTAAGGCGGCAGCTGGGGTAGTGGTCCCAGCGCGATCCAGGCAGAGGGAGAGGGTCCTTACCTCGATGGGGCTGACGGGCGTGGAAGGCAGGGGCTGCAGGTACTCGGGGTGCAAAATATGGCCAGTCCGTGCCGTCAGCATCTTCAGCACCTTGATGGGCAGGCGGTTGGCCTGGCGCAGGGGGTCAGAGGGGGGCACGGCGTGCACAAAAGGCTTAGTGCTGCCGGCCGGGGACGAGCCTGGGCCGGGGCCGGAGCTACTTCCAGAGAGCGCGCTGGTCCAGGCAGGGTCTGCACTGCCGCCGCCGCCGCCGCTGTGCTTACTGCTTCTTAGGGCAGAAAGCGAGGGCGCTGTGCTCATGACCCACCCGCGCGCATGGGAGCAGCGGGGGGAGGGCTCCGGGGCTGCGCGCTCGCCCGGGGAGCAGGAGCAGCAGGAGGAGCAGGAGCTGGCGCGGCGGCCACGGGCGCCCAGCGAGCCTTCTCGGCGCCTACAGCCAGAAGCGAATAATCCTGGATGGCCCGCAGCGGAGCCGTGGCCGGGCTGGAGGAGCCGGCTGGACTGCGGGAGTGCCGGGCGGCTCGCGGTGTCCGCCTCGGGCTGCTCCCCTGCGCTGCGCTCTCGCGGCCCCGCGCTGGCGCTGCGCTCTGCGATGTGAGCCGCTGCGTGTCCAGCCGGGGCTCTGGCGAGGAAACTCACTTCAAAAGCAGCTGCACCGAGGGGGAGATTAAAGCCTTTGCCGCCTTCCAATCAAATGGGAGCCCGAGGTGATTGGAGGGTCAAGGGGATGTGACGCGTCCCGCGCCGCCGCCGCCGCCAAGACTCTCGGAGCTGGTATTAATGGGCAGCTCTCTCTTCGCCACCCCCCTGCGTGTCCCCTCCCTCGATTTCGCTCCGAGGA
Organism: Avahi laniger; assembly: GCA_963575035.1. NCBI lineage: Eukaryota > Metazoa > Chordata > Mammalia > Primates > Indriidae > Avahi > Avahi laniger. The sequence goes on from CAUYSK010110632.1 coordinate 9,206, forward strand.
CTAGATGGACATTTATTCTACGTTTGTCATCCGCCGCCTCCCTCTTTTTTCCTCCTCGTCGTTCTTCCTTTCCCCGGCTCGAAAATAAACTGAAACCTCCTTTTGGAGGTGGGTGCGTGTGAGGAACAGACTGAGGGCGCTGTCCAGAAGGAGCACGGGCGGGAGTGTGGACACCAGTCGGACTGTCAGCTGCAGGGGCGCGCAGGAGACCCGCACACCAAATGTTCTGTCCTCCTCAGTAATTGAGATCCCGCGCGGCGCGGCCACCAGGATATGGAAAGGTGGGGAGCCGGTCCTGGAGGAAGTCCGCCCGCCCGCTTTGATTTCCTGAGATTCGGCGGCAGAGAAACCAGAAACTGGATGGGCAGCGGAGGCGGCGGCTGCTCAGCACGGCGGTGCGCGCCCGGCTCTCCGCCCTTCCCGGCCACGTGATTCTCCCGGACGCGTAGATTGGGGCTGGAGCGGGGGTCACATGTTTCCTCTGTTTCACACTCGTTCTCTCCCCCCACCTCATTCTTACTCTCCCCTTCCACCGTCTCTTTCCTCTCCCCGCCTGTTCTTTGGGCATCTCCACCCCTCCATCAATTGTCAATGTTCCTCGACCGCAATCAATCAGTTATTTGTCAGCTCTTGTCAATCCGCCCGTGATTTATGTCAGCTTTTGTTGCTGATTACAAGGCGGGTGCGACTTGAAGAGAAAAAGAGAGAGGGAGAGACAGAGAGGAAGGAAGAGACCGAGAGGGAACCCGAGGAGGGGGAAAGAGTAGCAGCCTCCTGGGATGGGGTGTGGGGGGGCCTAAGAGAAAGAATGAAAGACGGGAAAGCGGCGCTCGGTGTCAGGAAAATGCATAGTGGGAGGAAAGTGCGCAGGTGCGCCCAGGGCGCGGAGACGGGCGCGCAGGCCTGGGGTGCGCGCCTCCCCTCTCGGTGTCGGAGAGATACACACCTTTCCACCTAGCGGGGCTCCGGTCCGTCGGGGTCGCGGAGTTCCGGGCGGCTCTGGGTACCTGAGACGGGCAGCGGCGACGTCTAACATGAGAAACTTCCCATCACCACCTCCTTCCATAGTCCCTCGGGGGCGTGTAGCCTGCGGATGTCAGGCTGCCACCCTGCCGCGGACAACTCATACCCTCATTAGTTCCCCGGCCCCAAACTCGGAGACTTTTCTAAGAGCCACACCACCCAGTAACCTTGAGTACGGTGGGTCAATGGAGGGGTAAGGCCCCCTCAATTCTTTGACCCCCTGGGATAGTAGCCAGGGCTGAGGGGAAGAGGCCTGGCCGTGGGTGTACGGGGGAGAAAGGTCTCAGGCTCACAAAAGTCGCCTCCCCAGTCCTCCTCAGCCGCCCGCCCCGCGCCATCCCAGCAGGCTTGGGAACCTGTGCTTCTCAGGGCTGGTCTCTCGAATTTAGTGGCACGCAGAGCTGGGACTGATCTGCGCTGGGAGAGCCCCGGGAAGGAGCGAGAGAGGGAGGGGGGGCGGCTGCCTGTGGGAACGCGGGTTCTTCCAGGGAAGCGGACCGAGACTGCCGCGTTCCCCTCGATTTGCACCGTCACTCGGGTTGTTTTGAAAGAAGAGGGGAAGCGCTGAGCATGCCAGCGTGTACCTGGATCTGGGTGCACAGTGTGTAGGTATGCCTGTACCGCTGTGTGAGTTTTCAGGGCTTTGGTACCTGGCGTCCGGGCAGAGTTCGAGGGTCACCTCCAGAAACTGGCAAAAATTGGAAGGGGGTGAGAGGAGGACACACCCCCTTCCTTGGACCCACTTGGAACACTTTGAATCTCCCCTCCCCCACTTTTCCGCCCCGGCTCTTCTTTTGTTGTCAAGTCCTTTTGATAAATGGTGGGGCTGGGAGCGCTGGGAGCTGGGAGCCAGCCTGTGCCCGCGCGGGGGACAGGGGCCGGGGGCCGATCCTGGAGACCCGGTTTCGACCAGCGCGCACCCGGCGCTGAGCGGGGTCTGGAACCCTGGAACCTGCCCTCGGCGTGCTGGCCCTCTCCCTCTCACCACCCTGCTCCCCTCCCCCCTTCCGTCTCTGTCTCCCACTCTGCACGGGTGCCGAGAACTTTCTGGGGTGAGTTTTAGAATTTTCTCGTAGGCATTCTTTTTCTGCGTTTTAATTTTATCCTTTGATTCTCCAGGTTGGCAAACTTTATGAAATGGCAACTTGACTAAAGCTAATTTGGAGAGAAGAGGGAAGTGAGGCGGTGTGTGTTTTGGGCGAGTGTTTGTCGGTGTGAACGTGTAAGAACACACCTGCACTCAAAGGGGTTTATAGTATCTGTGCGACAACTAAGGAAGGCGAGACGGTGGCGAGGCCACACGCAAGGGTGTAAAGGTTGTCTGAATGATCAGGTGCCCGTGTCTGAGGGCGGTACAGTCCTAAGCTGCCTCTGCAGGGCAACGTGTCTGTGAAGCCGCTCTTCTCCTTCGGGTGTGTTAGTGTCTGCCTGTGTCACTGAGTGCGCGGCCGTCTAGGTAGCGACTCAGACCAACTGCAGCGCCGCCAGCCTAGGCTTGGGCCGAGCGTCGCCGAGACCTCCCCGTGAGGACCGGGCACTGAATGCTGGCAGCTGCAGCAGAGCTGGGGGTGACCGCAGTCCAGGGGCGTCCCTCCCCACCCTCCACCCCAGTCTCCAGACGCATTTTCCCCTCTGCTCTAATTCCAGCAGCTTTTCTTATTACACCAGGCGGCTCAGGGGAGGCAGCCCCAGCACCCAAAGCCTGGGGGAGCCGTGGAGTGGCTCCCGCATTCCCGGCTTTGGCCGCTCACGCTCGGGGGTCTGCGCCGTGCAGCCTGGGCACGGGTCTTAGCCAGCGAGTATTCACTCTTCTCGAATCTCAACTCCGAAGGTCCGAGCGCACGGGGGCGCCTGGGGGCCTCCGCGCCCCAGGCTTTTGAGAGGCGCCAGCGTCCGAGCCTGCGCACCTCATGACCAAGGCCAAACCCCCGAAGGCCGCGCAGGCCGGGGGTGGGGGGGTTATTAATTACTCTGCGCTAGGCCTAATGCCTCCAACCCCCAGCAGCGGTTGGCGCGGATGTCCTGCGGATTTTATTTGCACACAATGGAAATGATTTGTTTTCTCTAAAAAAGGAGTGGGCATGGCAGATATTTGAGGAGGGAGTGGGAGGAGGAGAACGAAGAGTAGAGAGCTGAGGAAAAAAGTTTGAAAATGCCTTGAACTATTCACTGTCGAGATGGCTAATCAGTATTGAGGCCGGAGGGCAGGCGGGCCGCCTTTCACCGCCGCTTCCCTTTCATCTCGGGCTCGGCGGAGGCGCTCAATTAAAAGCCTATCAGTTTGTAAGTAAATCAACGCCTATCAGAGTTGTCACATCAAACAAAACGATTATTATTGCAGCCCGCCTCCCCTATTAATCTCCCTCGAAGATAATCCGCCTGACAGGTCAGGCCCGGCGAGCTGGAAAGCCTGGCCCAGAGCGCCAAAACAGTCCCGGACTGGCGTGCGCCCCCGGGGGCCTTCCCACCCGGGTCCTGCCCGCTTTGCGGTCCCCCAGGAAGGGGAAGAGAAAGAGCGCGCGGAGGCCGCTGGACCCAGGCCCGCCACACCGGACGGGGAGCGGGGCCAGCGGGGGACGGTCTCGCGGGGCCCTCGCCGCTTCTCAGGGCGGGGGTTGGAACCCAGCATGCGGGAGCCGCGGCCTGGCCTGGTCCCGGGGCTGCCCCACGGCCTGCGCTCTTCTCGGCTTGCCTCCCCTGCCTCTCCATTTTTTTTCTCTTTCTCCCTTCTCCTTTTTCTTCTCCCGCTTCTTTTTTGGCTTCCTACCCCTTTTCTTCATTTCCTCTTCCTTTTACCTTTTCCTACTTGCCAGGGCTTATTTCCTATTTTCGCTCGCTCCTCTAGGTATACCGTCTAAACCACTTCGGTGCGCAATCACACTCTCTGGAGTAGGGCATTCTCAGGGGCCGGGTTATTTCTCCTGCGGCAGGGTCGCCTCAGGAGTGTGTGCAATTCCCAGACACTCATGACAAATTCCTCCCTAATTTCTCTTCAAGCAGGGGCTCTTAGAAGCTCTTCGCCTGTTTAAGGTTTGGGTGCGTTTGGAGGGGTGAAAGGAAAAGAGAGAGACTGGGACAGTGATATGGGTGGGCAATTGCAAGCGCTCTGTTCTGGAATTAGTATTTGGTCTTGGAATTTTACAGCTGCAACGTTGCCGACATCACTGTTGGCATTGCCTGGGCTTTGCAAATACGTGGAGACTTATGGGGCATCCGGGCCTCAGAACTAAGTATGTGAGGGGCTACCTAATATTTCATGACTAACTACACCCCAATGACTGCTTCTGTTCTCAAATTCGAGCCCCAAGGGTCAGGTGGGGCCTGGTTCCTGGAGGGCGCAGAAATCGTGGCCTTCTTTCCTGTGGCCTCCTCTTGGCGCTTTGGGATGCCTTGGAAACGCCCTTTTCTGTGCTCTTCCTCCAAATCTATAGACCCAAGTGGCCACAGCTGGAGCTGGGTGGAGCCAGGACTGAAGGGTGGCTTAAGTGTCTGAGAGGGAAGGACCGCCCGCGGGCCCCGAGGCTCTGCTACCTTATGTACCATGCGGGGTTCAGCGCCCCGCGAAGGCTTTTTTTCTACGCCTGCATACCGGAGAACCCCCAAGGCACTGCGTGTTGGGCGTCGGGGTCTAGGCTCTCCCAGCAGTCACGCCAGGGTCCAAGGCCGAACGTATTGAAGAGACCACACCTCAGCGTGTTTGGCAAACCGGGCTACAGCACTCACACAGGGTTCCCGAAAATCATTCTGTTTGTCTGCACTCTCCACAGCCAATCTTGTAGGAATATTTATTTCTATGCCCAGAAATATTGTATTGATGCAGTGGCTCAGTTACCTTCGCGCCCGATTATCTTAAACGTATTTATTTTATTCCTGCCATGCCGAAGATATTTAAAGAGCTGTAGATACCGCACCCCCTCAACAATGCGGGACTCACTCTGGCTACAAGAAATATTTGCTGGGTGGTTATTTGGACGTAAGTTCTATCTCGAACCCAGATTGACATCCAAGCAGGGGCTATAAAAAGATACTTGCTCTGGAATATTTCCTATTTAACTATATGTGCACACATGGACAATTTAAGAATATTTTATGTTCCTCTGTATATCTAAATATTCAGATGTGTTATGTTGCATGTCTTGAAGCGGAAAGCAATCAGTGGTGTTCATACTGGACATGGAGCTGTTTGTATCATTTTCATCTCTCCGCACTTACATAGGAATCTCGATCTAATAAATTCAACCTTGTCATTTTTAGAATCGACAAGATTTCTCCGGCTGTCGTTTGTGTTGCACTTATCCGAATAAATCCAGCTCGGAGGCATCAGGCAGGAAACGGCTTCTGGCTCGCTTACAGGCAGATGCCTCGGCCCAGCGCAGGACGCGAGGTGGCTCCTCGTGCTGCGGCGGGTGCGGGTCCAGCCTTTGAGGAAGTCTGGACGACGTGCGCCCCCAGGTCCAGTGGTTTCTCGCCGCCCAGCAGTGCCTGGCACCCCCACCTCTGCCGGTGCTTTGGAAACGCGCCTGGCCAAGTCCGTCCGCGGCGAAACTGAAAGCAAATTCCCCTGCAGAGGTAGCTCGAACTTTCTCCGACGCAAGTTAGCAACAGAGATTGAGTGGAGGCTCTTGAAGCACAGTGCGCCAGTGTGAGCGCGTGCGGGGTGGGGCGGAGGAAGGGGAGTGAAGAGGGCACTGGGTGGCCGGGCCTGGCTGGAGGCGAAACGCTAGGGAAGGCGCCTCGTCTTCCTTATTTCTGGGCAACATCTATGCCCCTTATGGTAAAAATAGTTTCCAAGCTGCCTCGGACGCCCAGGATGTGTTTGTAGGGATCACAGTGGGGAAGAGGCGGCTTTGGAAAAGTTGCCAAAAGAGCTTTACCCAGAATGGTCCACCCGGCGGGGTTCAGGAAAGCTTGAGACCAGCTGGCTTCCTTCGGGGCGGAATGGCCTAGAATCGGCCTGAGTAACGAAGTCCCTGCCCACTTCTCTGCCCTTACCTCGAACCAGGGCTTAAATAACCTACCACCGCTTGCGCTGCAAACTTCCCCGAGCGGTCGGAGGGCGAGGCCCGGACGCAGAGGGGGCCCACAAGACCGCTCCTCCGTGCGCTGGGCCCCAGCCCTGAGAGAGGCATGAGCGGAGGTGGGAGGACTAGCGTGGTTTCCGCTCCCCTTGGCTTGCCCAGACCCTCATGGCAGATCCCCCAACTCCCGGGAGCTGGCGCTTCTCCCTGAGAGCCACAATCTTGGGGGGCCGGCTAGGGCGCAAAGTGCGCGCGCGGGCCCGCGCGGGGGCGGCCGCCAGTCTCTCTCCGCGGGGCCTGTCGCCGGGCCGGCCACGGCGGGTGAGTGATGAGGGCAGAGAAGGGCGCCCATAAATCGCGGGTGTCAGGGCGAAAAACTCTCTTTATTGTCTGCGTGATGGATGGGCCCGGGGACGAGACACCAAATACTTCGTATCGCCTTTAAATGGGAACACATTTTCCGCGGCCATAATTCATGTTTTTTAAATAGAAAGTTTGAAATGTTGCCTATATTTCACCGGCCCTGACATATTTATGAATCGCTCCCTGCATGCAAATATCATTATTTAAAGCGCCGGGGAGAGCGCGGGGGAGGGGAGGAGGCGCAGCCCCCAGGGCGTGGGGGTGGTGAGCCGGAGAAATGTCGGTGGAGGGGGGCTCTCTCCCTAAAGGGCAGATGATAAGGCGCCGGGAAAAGCCGTATCCGGAAACCGAGCGCACCCTGGGGCTTCCCTCCCGCCAGTAGACCCCGCACGCCCGCCTGGGGAAGTTTTCGCGGCTTGAGACCGAAGACAAGCCTCCGTCCTCTTGCCAGGAGACCAGGGAATATTTTGCGTCCCTCTCCGAGGCCATGATCTAAGCTGAAGCCACCTTTTTTCCAAGTTAAAAAAAAAAAAGAATTTAACAAACTCAAATAATAATAACCCAACATGTTTCGTGTTCTTTGCCATTGCATCGATTTTATTGATTTTCATTCTGCAAACCTGGGATTGTGCGCGCCCAGGCGGGGTGGCTGTCAAAACCCAGTCACCTCAGGGAGTGGGTGGGGGACAATCCTCCAACACCGCGGTCCCGACCCGCCCTCACCAAGCAGCTCACCACCTCCCAGGCACAACGGAGCCTGCGCAAGACGCTAGGACACAAATGACCCGGCCCCCAAGCTCCGGGGGCTTCAGTCCCGCCCCTCCTTCTCCCCAGTGCACTGCAGCACTTCCCTCGTCCGCGTCCGCCCTCCCGGATCACCCACTGTCAGTACCAACGCTGTTTAAAAAAAAGCCGGGCACGTGCAGTCGGCTTCTCCCCTGCCCATCCGGCGCAGGAGGCGCCCACGCCTGCACCCTCACTTGCCGAGACTTTACCTGTGCAATCCCCCGCGGCGCCCCCGTGGCCGCGCCGGTAACAGAGAAATGGAAGGGAGGGCTTGGGAGTGGGAGGGGCTGAGAACACCGCCCGACAGCCAGTTGTGCGGACCCAGGGCCTCCTCTCCGTACGGCTGCTGGGGCCCTGGCCGAACCAGCTCCGGTAGCCGAATTGCGGCGAGGAGAGCGGACCAGGGGACGGGCGAGGGGAACCAGCCTCCGGAGGGAGGGGCGGGCCCAGCCGCACTTCCGCTGGGGGTGGGGCTGAGGGCTGACACGCAGGCCCCGCCCCCCCACGCAGGCCCGCCTCCGGCCCGCCGAGCTCCGCCCCCGCTGGTGAGGCTGCAGGATGTCATGCCTGTGCCAGAGGCCTGGCGCTTAACCTCGGTTTTGCGGGCAGTGGCGCTGGGTAGCTCCCTTTTCTCCATCTGGGGGTTCTTTCTTTTTAAGTCATAGGAACAGAAGCATCTACACACTAGCAATCCAGGCCCAAACTTGCATATAAGATTTGCTCAAACTTTGGTCTTTGGAATCCTGAGGGCCAGAGGCTCTCAAACTTCTCTGGGATCCGACTAGATGTCAGGAATACAGTCCGTGTTCATGGGGTCCCACTTATCTTTTCAGGAGGAACAAAACAGAAACTAACACTTTTTGACTGTTCATTTTGTGCCAGGTGCTATCTAAGAACTTTGTATGAATTATGTCCTCACAGCAACTCTCTAAGGTAGGTACAATGAATGCCCTTTTTTATAGATAAAATCACGGAGGCACGGAAAGAAGAAATCGGCCTTGACTTATCCACATCGCATCCGTATCCTCATCCCTTCTTTTTTTCTGTTCCCCAGCATCCCAACCCATTACTCTGGGAGAGTATTGGGGTTGGGGGGATTTTAGTTCCCTGACACGGAGATTGTCGGCCTGTTGGCCATAGCCACTTGCAGTGGGAGGGCGCATGTGCAGAGGAGGGAAAAGGTGCGATGGGACGGATTCAACTCAGCCACTGGCGGCTCCCAGCCTGATGGGCAGACAGGGCCATTGAGCTTCCTCTGTTGTTTCTCTGTGGTCCTGGCCGAAGCCAGAGTGCTTTTGCTTAAAAAAAGCAAATCAGACCATGTTTCTCTTCTGCTTAAAAGCATCTGGGTTTCCATTGTTCTTAGGATCAAGTTGAGCCTGCCCTCCATGGCTGGCGGTAGTGGCCTGATCTGCCCCAGCTTGCCTTTCTGCCTTCCTCTGCCTCCTCCTCCCCTCCCCCAGCGCCTGCTATCCTGGGCTTCCTTTTGGTTCCCTGAATGTGCCATGCTACTTCCCACCTCGAGGGTTTTGCTGATGCTTTTCCTTCTGTCTGGAATGACTTTCTGTTCTTCTCCCACCTGGTTCACTCCTCTTCCTTCAGGCCTCAGTTTGTGGTTCACTTCCCTGCATCCTCCCACCTCCTGTAACCCTCTCCCAGAACAGGATTTCCTGTGAGAGTCTGTCTCCTGCACTGGCTGGGAAACCCCCAGGGGACAGGACTGGAGCTGCTCCTTCAAGGAATGAATGAAGAAAGAGCATTTATATGCACCATCAACTATGCCGAATGAATGAATGATTACTTATGGGGTTCACTGCACTTCTGGGGGCCACCAATAAGTATTCTCTATAGTCCCACATCCCAAGGTGTCTTCAGTTTAATGAGGAAGATAACAGAAATCCCATGAGAAGATATAATGATTATTTTGAATGTCTTTATTGCAAATGTCAAATAAATGGATGCTGGAGGAGGTTGGAGAAGAGATACCTATGGTTCGACAGCCATTTATTCAGGCTTTCAAAGTGTAAGATGTGTTGGTTGACACAATTTAATGGAAAAACATGCGCCCTCATGACCACTCTTCCCAATGTTCAGGCATGTGCGTCCCAAGGCTCTAGCCTGGGCCCCCTTTC
>CAUYSK010110639.1:0-62492 GCA_963575035.1 Avahi laniger
GTCCCAGCTACTCGGGAGGCTGAGGCAGTAGGATTGCTTGAGACCAGGAGTTTGAGGTTGCTGTGAGCTAGGCTGACGCCACGGCACTCACCCCAGGCAAGAGAGTGAGACTCTGTCTCAAAAAAAAAAAAAAAAAAAAAACAGAACAAACTCCCTAGAGTTCTTCAGTTAAAATATGATTAATTAGGGGGAATAAAATTAAAATTGAAAATGAACAATAAAATCTAAAGACAATATGCAAGCTTTCCCTTTTATCATGGACATTAATAAAAGTATCACACTTTTTATTTTATTCCTAATTTTCAGTTTACTTTTCATATTTCTTTCTTCAAAGGCATCTTGAATTATTGTCATTATTTTTTGGCAAGAATCATATTACAGCTGCTAGAACGGGACATCTTCTCTAAGTGCTATCACTTACTCTTGGTTTTACCTGAGGGGTTGCCAGAGTCCAAGCCTGTGCCCACGTATAGGGTCCTGGGTGCCAGTGAGGACAGATTATATCTTTACTTAAGTGTTGCAGAGTTAGTTGGAAGAACCTGAATCATGGTTGAGAAGGAAGCAGAAGCTGGAAGCAGCACCAAGGTTTGATGGAAAATTATAGGGAGATCTGATTCACAGGCTGGGATAACTTGAAAGGAGACAGAAAGAAAGAATAAAATGAGTCAAGGGAGTGGTTCAGCACTGAAGCCGTGAATTTGTCAAAGTTCTACATGATATGGAAGAAAGACTGGATTCTGAACACAGAGTCAAAATAAAGCCACCTGGGGGTGTGGACGCTAGTCTTGGCCCTAAGGAGTCTTTCTGCCAGGGTGGCCGACAGCCCTCAAGTGAGAGAACAAAATGGCGAGGTGGCACACCATTTAGCATCAGACCCAGAGCCCATTTTTATAAAAAAGGGAATGGAATTTAAATTTCTCAAGACCAGTTATGTTATGATTCCCATTTTTCAAGGTTAATCATAATCTGTGCTATTATTATGAGTGTGATCAATATAAATAAAAATAATATTTTAAATATAATAACATAATATAAATATATGTCAAATATAAATCAAATAAAATAGTATATTAAAAATATAATAACAATAACAAAAATACTTTCAGAGTATTACTGTGAATGGAATATATGGAGCGCAGAGTACTGATTTTGGTTAGAAGCTTGCAATTACTTTCCGAGACTAGTGGGAGTGGCTTTGGGCTTTCGAAATAGAGTAAAAAACAGCATTAGAGGGAAGGAATGGAACGTTCTAGTTAGAGGAGACTAAGTGAAGAGCTGGAGGTAGAAGAACACTCTTGGAAGTCTCTACTTCCGGGGCAGGAGGAGGAGAGGCGGAGGCAGAGGACTGAAGGGTGGGGACACCTGGTTTGTTTGACCCACATCCAACTTCCCAGTCGGAGAACTTGAGTGTCTCTCCAGCCGCACCTGGGAGGTTTAGTCCAACCCAGGTTCCAGTGCCATTCTAATTCCCAGAACTGAGAAAATTTAATTAACATTTTATGAAAATAAGTCAGTCGCAAGCCTGTTTTACTGTCGGTTGCAATATTTCTTACTCTGTCATGGAGTTCCCGTCTTGCGACTTCCATGAGGTAACCGGGTTAGCGTTCTTCCCAGGTCTCTGGACTGTTGCTCCCTATCTAAGCCCAGCTTTGCTTTCTGGGGCTGTGGGCTGAGCCTCAATCTCTCCTACTTGGGGTTAGATACCTATTTTACAGGCAGAGATGATAAGCACAGGATGTTGGCTGAATATTGAGGGTACTTTGACCCAGATACAAGAAAGAAGCTTGTGGAACTTGTTGAGTCATCTCCTGCTGGAATAGTTCAAAAGTTTCAGCAATCCTGTATAATGAAGAGAAGGCTGAAAATAAGTGATTAGCATGTTAGAATTCTTAACAACAACAACAACAAAACCAAAACAACTTCCCAAATAAAATTGTAAGAATTAGAGCTGGAAAAATAACTCCCAGTATTCCACTATCCTAACAAATCCAATTTATTCATTTCTCCCTTCTCCTTTTTTGGTTTTTACCCATACGAACATATTAGTTATAACTATAGCAGAGATCCAAATTAGTATACCAGATCTACTCCAAAGAGAAAATATAAAAGCTTGTGTTTTACTACCTAACACGTTGAAACAAAAGCAATTTATCGAAGAATATGCTACCACCTACTGAGCTAGCTAGTGGGTACAGTAGCTCTTAGGAGTCCTATTTTTATAAATAGAGCTGAACTTCTTTTGTGAGAAAAAGATTATTCATCACCCCGGTAGGAAGATCATTGAAAAGTGTGGGAACCCTTTGGTCTGTGCACAGCAAACATATTCTCAATTTTGTCCGCTGCTTTGATCCCAAACATTACCCCAAGCTCATCTCAAAACTAACTCCCTCAAGTTTTTATTTACCACCCTAGCCCCTTTCCAGTTACGGTTTTGAGAGACTAGAAAATAGTCTTTCAGTGAAAGAAACGGCAATTGTAAACACAGTCTGGGCTGTCGGGACAGGATTATCAAACCCTGGGAAGAGTCATTGTTGCTGTTGTTTCTTTTCAGGGGATTGCTACATGATGCTGCATTATTTGAATTTGATGATCACATAACACAATTTACAAAGATGCACATAAAAATTGCGGTATGGAAGAAACATAATTTTGGTGATAGAAGATCACAGTCTGGGGGATATGGAGTGGGACTAGTTTGGGGCAATCCTGTGAATTTGGCAAAGCTTATCCTTGAATCACCTTGGCCCTTTTCCACCTTTTCATACTAATGGACATCCTGTATTCCCAAACTATACTGAGAGGGCTTGGTGAATTAATTAACACAGAGGTTTTAATGGCTTAATTACTGGTCCTTCTGGAGAGGTATAAATTTCAGGAGGAAAACCTCAGGAGACAATATTTAACCCACGTCAGTGGTTCTCTAATAATGGAATTTTAAGTGCTACATTCCTGGAAGGGGAGGTATTTGTTGGATTAAAGGCTTCCTGACCTGCAATTATGTTATATTAGAGCATAACTACTCAATATGTGTGATGACACCTTGAAAAATATTCAAGATCTTTGGAAAGGGAATTAGGTAGATAATCTCAAGATTTAGAGAAGAATGAGGAATAGGAAATTGCGAATCATCTTTATGGAAAGAAAGAATGTTTGTTGTGTCAGTTATGGGAATGCTGTACACCTATCACATCTCCTGAAGAATGACAGGGTAAATTCAGTGATAATCAGGATCCATCAAGGCAAATATTTCCCCTCAGGAATTCAGTAAGCAATTAAATGAAATCGCTACTTTAAATGCTTTTGTAATGTTATGACTTATTGGTCCTCTTAACATTCTTTTCCTCTTTAGCAATTGGTTCAGCAGGTCTCTTAAAACTCTTCCCTCAAGGCGCAATCAAAAATCTGTTCTAGGAACTAAGGCTAAAATTAGGTGAAACCATTGGCAGCATCCTCTGGAAGACCCAAACTCTCCTGAGATATAGAAGCATGATCAGGTTGGTTGTTAGTCTTCTGGGGTCTTTGGGTTGTGGAACACGTTTAGGGACATGGTGATTTTTTACACATAAAGAAACAAAAATCTGCAGTTAATTTTTTGATCGCTTGGTGGTTGCGAAAATAGTGCATGTCTACTTGAATCAAATTTAAAGGTATGTTGAAAGAAAAATAATAAAAACAGTGATATTTGTTTACTTTTATAAATTCATTTACCAATGTAGTTTCATTGGAATTACATATAAACACATTAATAAACTCCGTAAGCCAGTATTTCAAGGTTCTATTTATTTCCTTTTCTAAGAAATATATTGACACAAATAAAACTGTACCATTTAAAAGAGGTAGTTATATGGATTCAATTAATTAGGACTTATTCTTCCCACTAATTTTGTTTTAAGAAGGCAGCTCGTTTATGTGGTAATGTAGCGGTTCACGTCACAAGCAAATTAAAATAAGAAATGTCTACTTTTAGACATTTTTTATGATCTGAAACTGCCACAACCACAGGATCCATCTTTTGAAATATTGCCATAAAAGTTTATACCATCATATCTGGCCAAATACAAAAAATTAACTTGGGTTACACTGAGTATTTAATAGTTAGGAAAACTTATGTCTGTTGATATCTGATGCTTCCCTGTGAAACATGTATGGTCTTGTTTTCATCTGCCCTCGAAGGTTAAACGCTTTGTTCTTAATAAGGCATTCAAACACAGAATAAATCAGGTATTAGCTGTCAGTTAAATTAGTGACAAAACTGACACTGGGTAATTCTTGATTAGAATTTGCCTTTGTTCATCATTAGTTCAAATAATTTTTTATTTCCTTCTATATTCTGCATTTACATTCCTGCCCAAAGACATTTTCCCCCCTTGGAAAATAATCATTAGTTTATTTATTTTGAAAGGTTAGAAACTCATGAAATTATGATCGATGATGTGGAAATCAAATACATACTGGTAATGCTGTCTTTTGCAAGACACTTCATGGCTTGTGAGTGCTGGTTCGTATTCTCTTCATTCAGACAGTAGAGTCAGCGTTAAACGCATCAGTGTGTGAGTTGATGACGATTGCATGACCTGCGTGAGAAGTCTGGTTTCGAAATTCTCTTTGTTCTCTGTGGCTCTGTCCTGCGACACTGCAATTTCCTTTTGAGGGGAGACTGGCATAATGGACCGAAGACAGAGTGATCTGGTATGACTTGACCTGTGCAAATGTGTTCCCCTTTACGCAGTTGGGCCCTTTGACATGCCCTTGCACATGTTACCATGTTAGCATTGTATTGGAATGGAAGAATTCGATTACTTTGGGGACTGATAGCCACCATAGACCTTTTTGAAACATGTTGAGCAAGATGAACTTGTCATTTTTTCCTCCCTCCATTTTTAGACACATGACTCTATTAAGGGAAATTTAATCCGTATGTTTCTGATTCCTTTACACTTAACTCATCAAAATGTTGTTTTGTAAGAGCCCTTTGAAGTCAAGGAAGCCTTTTAAGTCATTTTTTATGAGACTTTTTCAAGCCTTTTTTCTTAGGAACAGGAAGTGGCATTTAGCCAACAGTTAACAAACTCAAACACCAAAAGGTTCAAGTTGGGTTTGAATCTCTGAACCCGCAAGTGTTTGAATGGACTCTTGACATGCCCCGTCTTTGCTGTGTGCTGGTGCCAATAGCCATCATAACCCTCCTAATGACGGAGATGGCTCCGGCATCCTCACCAACTGCCGGCTCGCAAGTGTTTCTCTAATCAATCTGCTTCATGCTAAATTATGACTCATTTAACTTTAAAGGAACTACTTTATTACCCATTCAGCCAAGCGTTTTTGTGACTTCTGTGAGAGCTATTTAAGTTGTCACTCTCACGCAGCTAGCTAGATAGAACTTTTAAATCCAGTCACCAGTAAAATCACACAAGAGTTCAAGTTCACAGGACAAGCGAGTGTTGATTGACCATGAAGGCTCCTACCCACAAAGACACAGATTATTTCAGCCACTCAGTTTCCGAGTAAAGAAGAAGATAACATAGATCCCTGTGATCCTTTAGAAAATAAAGTGCACATTAAAATAACAAATGAATCATCGGGCTTCAGAAGTTCTCATGTGATTTATATTCAACAGTTGTTGTAAGTATAAACTAACCTCCATTTCTCAGGAAATTTATAGCCGAAACAAGCACAGTGCTGTTGTGGTAATTCCTGCTGCTGAGTGCATTTGAAGTGATTCTGCCCAATAGACTTTGAAGTCACCTTGCTAAGTCCTAATTCTACTACTTGCAAATTATGCAACAATGACTATGCCAAATAGCAACAGCTGATCTAGGTTAAAAGCTTTAAAGTAGTCTCAAAGGTAGCCCAGGAACGGGCAGTGTGAAGTAATCCTAGGAA
Source organism: Avahi laniger (assembly GCA_963575035.1). Taxonomy (NCBI): domain Eukaryota; kingdom Metazoa; phylum Chordata; class Mammalia; order Primates; family Indriidae; genus Avahi; species Avahi laniger. The sequence goes on from CAUYSK010110639.1 coordinate 5,884, forward strand.
CGAGAGGGGCTCGGTAATGAACTTGGACGTGAAGCGCGCTCCTGGCAGGCTGCTACACCTCTTCTTCAGGACGCTGGGACTCAGTGCTCTGTAATCAGGTTTATTACCCAGGCTCAGGCCCTGGGCATGTGGGGTAGCTGTATCAGAACAGCATAGCGGCCAAGTACCTGGGGGTCTGTCTTGTTCAAAGCCTGACTCCCTCTATCACTGGGTCTGTGATCTTGGGAAAATGGGGCTAACAACGGAACCTGTTTCACTGGGCTGTTGTGAGGGTTAGATGAGATGAGACGTGAAGTTCCTGGTGGAATCTCAACAAACATCAGCTGTGGTGACAATGATCGGGTGGGACTAGAGAAAAGTACAACAAGGAACACTCAGGTATAAGTTAAACACTGGAGTTACGAGCCCCTTGTGTTCTTTAATCTTCCTAGAAATGCTCATCCATGTTTGTGGCTTTAAGTAACACTCGTTTATTGACGACTCTCAAATCAGTGTCCCTCTGGACCTCTCTCGGAGCAAGGCCCACAGCCCCTTCGGCCCAAGCTTCAGTTCCTCTCGTGGACCTGTAGGCTCTTTTCCAATTTGCACGTCTTTTTCCTACTGCATAACTTTGCTGGTGATGTGTCTTCCATCCTTAGTGTCCCTGCTTCTGGTCTGTCTGGCAAATTTCTGCTCATCCTTTAATGCTCAAGCACCACATCCCCTGTAAAAGCCTCTGACTTCTTTTTGCTGATTTAGATACTCCTCCCGTTATGTTTTCACTGCATGTCTCTTGTATTTCCTAATTGCACGCACCAAGTTGCCCTGGAAATCAGAGTATGTGTGTCTCCGCCCTCCCCCGTGAGTGCCGTGAGGGCAGAGGCTGCTTCTCGCGCCTTTGGACACCACCCCCTAACGCAGCACCTTGCGTATGGTGGAAATTCAGTACAAATTTTGTGAAGGAATGAAATGTGTCTAGAGAAATAACAGGAAGGCAAGATGGCTTGAAAATAGTTTTGGTTTTATAAGCTCCTCTTTTACTGGAGTAGACTCAATTCTTCTTGTGGTCACTTCTAGCACATTTGAGTGTCTTGGAAATAGTTTACCTTTATGAGTGAGTTTCATTTTTCTCTGTGAAAGATGTGCCACAGTGCTCTGTGAAGGAATAGCGCACGTGTGTGTCTGCTGTTACATATTGAATATCATAGCCCAGATTTCAAAGCAGGTGCACCAGGACAGAGGGTCTCCTGGTTGTTAAATCAGTGCCTGGCATAGAGGAGACACACAGTGTTTGATGAACGAATGAATGTATGAAAGCAAAGAAGAAATAGTATCTCGATAATTAAGTAAAATCATCAGCGCTCTTTGCACTTATTCAGGTATTTGCCTCAGTTCCTTAGGGTGACTTTCCAGTCTTCACAGTGATGATGTTGTCACATTGTCCTCACCAGTGTAGACTTGCTGAGAAACTTGTCGAAGTTTTGACACAACTGTCAAAACGCAACTAAATGTGCCCTATGAAGAGTGCAAGTCACTAGCTGTGAGTGACGGATGCACCTGACCAAGAGGTGGCTGAAAACCCAGCAGATGCCCTCCTGCGAAGAACTGTGGGCTCTTCCTGGCTTCAGAGCCCTTATGTGAATCCAAACCTACCTGAAGACATTGTAACCTTTTTTTACCCAGAACTGTGGAGTCTAGAATGCAGTCCGTTGCTGAGGGTACTTGAAGCCCTGTGCACTCACAGATCCTCTGTGCCAAGAGTGTGACTTCAGATCTAGGCCACTCTCTGCAACCATGTCTCAGCCCCCATGCTTAGCTAAGGTGGTCCTAAGGGGTGATTTTTAAACTATAGGTCACAGCTTATTAATTGCTCATAAAATTAATCTAGTGGGTTGCAAACAGCACTTAAAGCTGAAATAGAATGGAACATACCAGTGCATTTTACATTATAAGGGTAAGTAGTATTCCATGAAACTTTTGTTTCAGTTTTTAAATTCAATCTCTCTCTCTGTGTCTCTCTCTGTCTCTCTCCCTTCTCTCGTGTGGTGTGTGTGCTGGGTCTTCATGTAAAATTTATTTCTTGCTCTGGGTTGCAGTAAAAGCAGTTTGAAAGCTCCTGTCTTAGAAACTCTGAAGCAACCTGGGATTTAGATGTTGATCAAGAAATTACAACCACCCTGTAATGCCAAACAGCTAAACTGCAGCGTCGCTTGGCACAAACTGATGTAAGTCATGTGGCTTTTACCAATGCCAACTCTCAGTTACTCATACAAATGAAAGATATCTTAGGTAATTGACAAATTCTCGTGTCTGATGTTTCTGCCTTAATTTGAGAAACACCTATTGCGTATCCAGTGTATGTCAAGGGCCATTCTAGGTGTTGGGAAGATAATAATGTGAAAGTCAGGCCCTGCCCTCGTGGACCACGAGATGTTCATGTCCTAAAAAAATGTCTTACAATTCTGGGTAATAAAGTTAGCAGATTATTATTTTATCTCCTCCTTTTCTCAAGCCATCCATCTTCTCTGATAAAAAGACTGATAAACAGAAACCAAATGGCAACCAAAAGAAAAAAATAGGAGATAAAAATCAAGCCCGAATTACCCATAATCAGCCCCTAGGTATTTGAGGCAAAGGGGAAGTAATAATGTCATATACATGCTTAACTTCTAAAGTTGGCCAAAAACTAAAAATAAAAAAACTACACAGAACTTCAGTTCTATCTATGAATCCAGAATGCCCACAGTGTTGCTGTGGCTATTGTCATTGGACATCCTGAATTTTCTTCCCAGGAAAGGGAATTTAATTCCAATGCAGATTTCAAATTCTTCTCTGGGAGCAAAGCTAATGTAGCAAGGTATTTTTTCCTTTGCTGTTTATTTTTCCCTGTTTCTAATTGCTCTAGGCTGGATTGTAACATTTAAGGATTGCCGAGTAAAACTGCTTCAGAATAATCAGTCATAAACATTCCCTGTTTAGTTAACCATTAAAGTAAGGAAAGCAACGTCCTTGCTTTTTAAAGAGGAAAAAGAGAGAACACATGCCCTGGCCTCTGTCTGAAAGACTTTCCCATGTTTTGTTTACACTGGAATTTCAAAAGCTGACAATATCTTGCCTTCCTTCCTGCTCCTTGATGTCGTAAAAAGCTTTCCATGTAAGTCTGATCATTTTAGTTTAAAATATTTATAGCCTATGTACTGCAATACTCTTCACAATAAAGTTCCACAGTGCAGGGGCTTGATGGCTTCTACACTCCTATTTTCTTTTCTTTTTTTTTTTTTCTCTCCACAAACTCAACTCGTCTTAACTATTACATATTTTTATTTCAGGATCCATTCCACATTCCTGCAGGAAATCTTCTTTTAAACATGATTATATACTGAGGGAATCGGAGCTGCTTCCGAGTTGCCTTTTTTGATGACACATCCATAGCAACAGTCGTTTTATTTGTAAGTAAACTGAAGAAGAAACATGGACTTTGGCTAACCCGAGCGCACAAAAGCACACCCAGAATGTAACTGTAGTTGTGTCCACTACTGGTGATGTGGTCCAAGGTTTATCAGGATTTCCAAAGAAATCTGTTCCGTGGGAGGAAATCGACCAGCGATGACTGCATGCAATGAAACAAACTGGGGTGGAAATTTCGATTCTTGCAAAACACCTCTTAAATTTAGTGTTTAAAAATAGGTGTAGTTTAGCCACAGGGTTGAACTCAGTGGATAATCTAAAAAAGTCTGCATTTTTTTCGTAATTTTTATTTTATTTTTTGTTTGTTTTCTGATGCTAAGCACTAAGTCTAAGCACTAAGCACGGGCAGTAAGAAGGAATGCACTGGAAGAGAGAAAGGCTGGGGGTGTGGGTTTTAAGTTGGGTTGTGATTGTGATCGTGTGCAGGAAAGGTAACACACTCGACATTGCAAGTAAGAAGGTAATGTGGGAGAGGAAGGCCCTGGGCTCTGTGGGTCCCATCTGGGGCTGAGACTGTAGTTGAGGGCGGGTAAGGGACAAGTGCAAGTCGAGGATGACTCCAAAGATGTGGATTTTTGTGACAAAGTAGATAGTAAAATCCTAATGATTAATGGCTCTCTGGGAAAGGCAGAGAATATTTTTTGGTAGTTGGGGAAGAGCAGGGGAAATGATTATTTTTGTTTCGGCCAAGGTAGATGGAAACACATTGAGAGCAGAGCAGCTCAGATTCTCAAGAAAGTAAAGGTGAAGTAAAAATGAGTATAGATTGCATTTTTCCTAGACAATTGCTTGTGTATGGAAGCCTGCAGATAGATAGTTTCTTGAGAGTATTATTATTTCACAGGGGGCTTTTTGTTTTTTTTAACGAGGAGACTACAGCACATTACAGAACAAGAGAAAGGAGCCAGCAAAAAAACAGGGTCACAATGACTTTAGAGAAAGAAAAAGAGAGGTCTCAATGGTTAGAAGATGTGAACTTTGGAAAAGAAAGGGGACATTTGTGTCTGTTTCAGTTATGCATTGCTGCATAACCTCCTTGAAACTCAGAGGCATAAAACAACACCAATCTATTACCTCTCCCAGTCCTGTGTGTTGTCTGGGCTGGCCTCCCCCAAAGTGTCTGCTCTCTGCTCTATGTCACCTCGGCTGAGCTCGCCTCGAGTGGCCAGTTTGGACCAGGGCATCTAAGGTGGTCTCCCTCCTGCTGCCATCCTTTCACTGGGATGGCTGAAATGCTAAGGCTTCTTTTGAAGCCCCCAGGGCCTCTCGTAACGTGCGGCCTCCCCTGCAGGATGGCCCGGACTTCTTTACATGCAGGTACCGGGAAAATGAAAGTTGCAAGGCCTCTTAAGGCCTAGGCACTGTGACTCACACAGCATCAACTCTGCCATACTCCACAGCTCAAATCAAGGCGACCCATAGATTACAGGGCAGCGGAGATTCAGCATGGGAGAGGACTCCACAAGGGCACAAACACGCGGAAGCCTCATCCATGGGGCCGCTCTGTACTAATTTACTGTAATACTTCTAAGACAAAAGAAAAGGGGAAACGATCAGTGTGGATTTGGAACTCTTCTGAAGTGAGAGGAGGAGATTGGAGGAAGTTCAGATTGCAAACCTTCAATTAGCATGGACTAAAAAAAGTTCATCTCTCAAAGGAGAAGCTTATGTGCATCAGAGTGTGATTCCTTTTTTTCTTAGAAAATATAAAGTAAAACCGTTCTGAAACTCTAAAATACAGCTGTTATTAGGGAAGACAACATGATATGAACCTGATTATAACAGAAATTTCCATTTTTTAAATAAAGTATTTTTAAAATGCACGTGTCATTTGCACCTTCATATTTAATGTGATTTTAGTGAAACTAATTTCAGAAACTGTGAAGGGTCTGATATTTTACCTGAATTGCAAGCTAACACCTTAATTTGCTACGGATGCTGGAAGACACTTCCGTATCAAAGACAAAGGATTTTGTTATTCACAGCATTCTCTTGGGCTGCTTCCCTCAACCCTAATCCCCACAAGGCAATATGAGTCTGGTGACATTTGAACATATAGTGTGTTGTGTTAGAAGAAAGGAAATTGACCTTAGGAAACCCAAATCTTTTATAATTGATAGTTGGGTTTTTGCTTAGAGGGAAATAACATTTTTATTGTACTGTACAGTGTGCACGTAGGTCTCTTGTTGTGGAGGGAAATACTGTCTTTATCTTCCAGCGTGTAAGCAAACCTGTTCTTTGCTGCAGAAGGAGACACTATCTTTATCTTCAAATATTGTTTGCTTTACAAGGCATCCTTGAAAAGACAGTCCAGAGCAAAGACAGCCAGAGTTTCTCTTTGTAAGATATGCAGAAATATGAGACACCCATGGAGACTTGCTCTCAAGAACTAATTTTGAAATACTACTTCATTATGCAAGAAATGGTCAAATTAAAAATTTAAATACATTTCTATAATAAACAAATATTTCATAGTAATCTTCAGTACATCAATATTTAAAAATATTCTTTATTTTAAATTTATAGCATGCTTATTTATATATTGAATTTAATATCAATAAGTTTTTCGCGTAGGTATAACCAGTGGCCCTCCCTGGGATGACCCTCTGTAGGTGCCCTGGCTTTATTTCCTGGACTCTTGCCCATCTCAGGGGCTTCCCTGTACCTCCTACAGGACACCTGGAGCTGGTTATGCTCTGGTGCTTGTCCAGATCTATGGAGTCTCCAGAAGATTTGTTCTAGCCCAGAATGTGGGCTGGACTGATAGATAGGGGCATGATACAGATTTATGTTTTAAATTTACCATGGGATGGTGCCTTAGTCCATTTTATGCTGCTATAACAGAGTACCACAGACTGGACAATTTATAAAAAAAAGAGATTTATTTGTCTCATGGGTCTGGAGGCTGGGAAGTCCAAGGTGGAGGAACCGTACCTGTTGAGGGCCTTTTTGCTGCATCATAACACGGTAGAAGGCATCGCATGGCAAGCAAGTGTGCAAGACAAAGAAAGGAAACGGCCCTGACTCATTCTTTCATCAGAAGCCCAGTCCCAAGATAGCAGCACTAATCCATTCATGAGGGCAGAACCCTTGTGATCTACTCACCTTTTAAAGGCCTCAAATCTTAATAATGTCACAATGGCAATTAAATTTCAGCATGAGTTTTTGAGGGGACATTCAAACTATAGTAGGTGGCATGGGTCTGATGCCATCTGAAGTGTAATGGAACCCACAGATGTCTTCAAAGCAGGATCGGAAGTTTACAGTGTGCATGGAATGCTTTCATTTACGGGTAAAGTCTGAGTGCCATACTTGCTAATCATTACGTAGTTGCCATATTTTTCTAACAGTTTTAAGGACATAAAATCCATTTTATCCATAAACAGAGAGACACATCATACTGTAGATTTAATTTTGCTGAATAGGTTCCTCTGGGGAGGATTATTAATCCGTATCATGGTACATAGGTGGCCATATGCAGACGGGACTACCAGTAAGGAAGGCAGGGCATGAATTGGAATTTAAAATATTCCATTTATTACTCCAGCCTTGGAATGCTAACAGTAATCAAACTTGTTGTCGTATTCTCCTAACTTTATATTTGCCTTTCTTTTCTTTGGTTTAGTTCAGTTTGAAGCATAATTTCATTTAAGATGGGGTAGTAAATCAATGACTTATCTTCGTAATGGGCAGTAGTGTCTGGTAACTTGGTGAAATACTGACGTGGTGTGGAACATAGCATGAGCCAATATAGCCAAAAAGAACAAGGAGAGAAATCAGTGGAAGGAGGACATATATCGGCATCAACTTCTTCTCCAGCATTCAATGTGCTTAACTTCCCCCCGACCACCTACCCTCCTCCTAAGTGCTGGCTGCCTACACACACTTCTATTTTCATATTTCTTTCCTTCTTTAAACATTTACTTCCTCATTATTTATTGCCTTTGTTTTCTATCTACTATTTTCTTATTCTCTCCTTTTTTCCCTTTATTTAATATTTTCTAAAAACCCATTTTTACCACTAAGTGTTTTCAGTCTGTCCTGGAGGCAGAGAATTACCACCAGAATGATAAAGAAATGGCTTTGGCGAAATTAATTAATGAAACATTCGTTCCATAAAAATGGAAACACATATTTAATGCTGGGAGATTTTGATTCCCAGATGAGGGTGTTTTATCATCTAGACTACTCTTTGGCTCTCCCTGCTAATTTTTGAGTATAGTGTCCAACATTTACAGGGTGATTGTTGAAAGGTGCACTGATTCACAGACCCAAATCTGTCACACCCCAAGCAAACAACTATGGTGACATAAAGGTGAGAAATGAGATGCTATAGACTGAATATTTTTGTTCCCCCTAAATTCATATGTTGAAACTCTAACCCCCAAATGATGATATCAGGAGGTGGGGCTTTGGGAGGTGATCAGGTCATGAGGCTGGAGCCCTCATGAGTGGGATTGTGTCTTTATAAAAGAGACCCCAGGGAGAGGCCTCACCCCTTCTGCTGTGTGAGGACACAGCAGGAAGATGGCTGTGAACCAGGAAGTGGGCCCTCGCCAGACACTGAATCTGCCACACCTTGATCTTGGACTCCCCAACCTCCAGAACTATGCAAAATAAAGGTTTGTTGTTTATCAGCCACACATCTACAGTATTGTTGGTATAGCAGCCTGAACGGATTTAGGCAAGGGCCCTCCTCAGCAAAACTATAGGCTTCTTAACCGGTGTGATGAAGCACTTTCAAAAAGCATAGAAATTACTTGCAAAGAGCTCCTGGCATTCAGCCACGTTGACAAACATCAGAGGGATGCTTTCTGCTCTGCTGTACAAGGATAAGGAGCAAGGAGGGTCAGCAGAGGGAGCTGAAATAGTCGGGCTATAAGCAGAGGAAAAGCTTTAAGGAAGAACAAAACTCAATTCAAATGTTGCCAGTGTACAGTGACTTGCGGGGAAATGGCTATTATGAGAGATCATCCCAGCAGTACAAAAATCAAAGATGGTTTTTTTGAACCAGAGGACCTTGTAACTGCTGGTGTCACGATGTATCTATTCCAGGAAGTTATCACTATGTTACTTTTTTCTTTGGTTGAAAGGCTTTGGGGCCATGCACTGATCTTTCTTTGAATACATGTGCCTGTTGGATGCCCGGGTAGTGAGGAGACGCAGGGATGTGGCAGACGGCGATGGTCAGGAGAGCGGGGGACGAAGGGGCATGACCCGAGTGTCTGCAGGGAATTCGGCAAGTCTAATGAAAAGCACAGAGAGCACTTGCGGGTTGACTGCTATCTGCCAGGCCCAGTGCTAGGATGCGGAGAGACAGTATCACACGAGGTGACGTGAGTCCCTGCCCTCGAGCTTGCAGTCTGATGCAAATCCACCAGGAACCAGGGATTTCACAGGCACCGAAGGGAAAGCCAGGGCTTCAGGGTGTCCGACAAGACAGGACAAAATGTCAGAAAAACAAACGCCAGAGGCTTTACTACCGGGATCTTGAAAGGAAAGCTATTTCTTCTTCAGCCAAGCAGTCCTCTCTCGAGAAGGAGGGCAGAAGTCTCTCAGTGGCTGTGATGTGCTGAGGCCTTGCAGAGAGGAGCAAGGGCCACACAGAGGGAGGGGAAGGTGGCTGGCTCGAGAGGGCAGGGCCAGCCGTAAGGGCAGGACCACTGGCCAGGTGTTTGCTTTAGATCGACACATCCAGCCTCTGAAGACGACACACCGTGCGTGCAGACACCCAGAGAGGGGCTGACCCCGGCTCTGCCTCGCTTCCTTAGTCCTTTCATTTCTTTCGCATCTCTCCCTTCTCACTAAGCTGCGAGGCTCATTACACCCCAGGAACTGTGCCCAAGCAGCAACAAAGAAACTCGGACCTTGCCGCGGAAAGGGCTGTTCCTTAGAAGATACCAGAGGCTGGAAAGGTGGGGGTGGGGAGAGGGAGGGACAGGGGAAATTTGTTAAAGGATAAAAAAATCACAGCTCGATATAGGAGGAATAAGTTCCAGTGCTCTATACCACTGGAATATTTAAAAACGTAAAATATTTTTAAAATATTTTAAAAAATAAACAAGATGTTTTTTAAAATAAAATATTTTGAAAAGGGACGTTCTTTGTTAGGAAAAGAGATGGGAATAAAAGCTGTCCATACAATGCGATTAAGTACCGATGGAGGTGTGTTCAAAGTAGGAGGGAGTCCTCAAGACGGAATCTCTAATTCTAGGGGAGAATTATAAGAGGATGTTCAAAGAGGAGGCGACATTGATACAGAATTTTGAAGGACGACTAGTAGTTTGCCAAATACGTGGTTCCATGAGTTTGAGGGTAGGTTTGGAGAAAGGAGAAAATATTATAAGCAGATAAATATATCTGACTGTAAAAAAGAGTGGAAATGCACAGGAAATTCAGGCCACTGCAGGACTGTGGTACGGAAAGGTAGAGCTAGGCGTGGGAATCAGGTTGAAATGGTGGACAGGGGGCAGATACTGAAAGGCTTTGTCTGTGCTCAAATTTGGGGACACCTGGCCAGGCCATGCCAGTCTATGGAGCCTGCCCAGCACTTACAGCCTTCTGGAGGTGTGGGCCCCATTAACATGCCAGTCTTTGCTGTCCCTGGCCACAGCAGACTGGATATGACCCCCGAGGAACAAAACCAAAGACTTGGCCCAACCAAGCAAATGACTTCTCTTCCGAAATGCGAGCTAAAGGTCCCACTGGTGTGTGATGGACGTGTGAGCAGAGGTCACTGGGAGCTGGGGCGTGGGCAGGCTTGCATCACCACACGTCTCCTGAGGTAGACCGGTGCGTCTACAGAGAGAGAGGAGACCACAGGACAGGCTCGAGAGGGCAGAGACATGAGACCATGTGACTCACGAGAGCAGTGCTGCGGTGCACTTCCTGCCTTTGCATGGCCTGAGAGAACCCCGTAAACTCTCACAGACACAGCTTTTAGGGGGAGTCGATTTATGTTCTCTGCAAACACACTACTGTAAAATGCACACCATTGTATCCTGTCGCCACGGGGAATCCATGAAAAGTAATAAGCAAGGCTAGCATAATTTTTTTGTCTTATAAATTAACTTGACTGCAACATGGAGTAAGTAGTTCAGAGAACATCAGAATCAGGAGAGAAAGATGCTAGGAGGCCATGGGGATAAGCAATAACTAGGAAAGGCGCTGGGGGAGAGAATCTAGACCCAAGAGGGATGTACAAAGCCAAACAAAAGGACCCCATGAATGAGTGTTGCCAAGGCCAAAGGACTGCAGGATGGGTGAGGAGTTAGCTTGTGCAGACAGCAAATTGGTAGTTGTGGTAGGAACTTTAGAAGGCCATGGATTTGCCAGTAAAATAAAAGGTGGGGTGGGGGAGAGAGCATAGTTTCAGAGACATTGAAGAACATCTAGAACAATCCCATGGAATTATAGGCTGCAGGGAAAGTTGTGGGCTTCCACATATGGATGGTAGTTCGAACGACAGGTACGGAAGCGGTTGCCAAAGGGGATGGGAAGGAAGAGCACAAAGGTCTAAAACAGAACTAGGAAAAACACCCACACTCAAGGGACAGGCAGACAAATGCACCGAAAGAGACTGAGAAAGAGTAAGAGATAGAAGAAAACCAAAAAGACACCAGTCAGAGAGGAAAAAAGGGATAGTTCAGGGGCCGTGGTGGATTCCAGCACAAGGCATGCAGAGCCCCAAGGCAGAGGTCCCCTGTGGATGTGAGCTGGGGTCCGGAGGCAAGGGTCAGACGCAGGCTTGACGTCCAGGAAAGGGAGTTAGGAACGTGTTGAACGCCACACATACTTGCCAGTCTGGGGCTTTTTTTCTTTAAACTATAGGCTCTTTTTTTACTCTGAAATTTAACAACCTAACTAAGATTTAAGGACTGCATTTTTTCCAGGCTTATGAAATGCAAAAGGTTAAACCTCCCACTTTGCTAATGAGAGAATACAATTACTGTCTAACCAAAATAATATAATGGCTAAGTGAGATAATTTAAAGAATCTGGAAGAGTCAAGAATGCAATGTTTATCTGCCCCTCCCAGCTGAAGTCACTGATGCTGGCATCTGCAGATCTATCTCCAGCAATGCTGATGGAATGGAGCCCTGGTGACCTGCTGCTCGTGGGGTCTGTGGCCCTCGATGCAGGGTTCGCCGTGGCTGCAGGTGAGCCTTGGGAACAGGGAGTTTTAGCCTCCTGCAGGTGAAGCCTGGTTTCTTGGACATCCCTTAGTGTCTGTCTTTAGTAGATTTTGCTCTTTTCCTACCTAAATTTCAAGATCATTGCCATCTGTGCTCCTGCTGCCTTCCTCTGCCGTCCGATAAGAACTCCATGGACGCTGACATTGGCCTGAACCAGACCTGGGTTAAGCCTGAGTCGCCCCATCCCTCTGGGACCTCAGTGCTAGACCTCAGCGAGTGTTTCCCACATTTCTGTCCAGATGCCTCCACCTCTGCTTGGCGGCGTTCCCGAGGGCTCAGCCTCTTGCCCCCATTCATTCAAGGTCATGATTTTTAATCACAGAGAAATGGCTACTTTCATAGAAAAAGCAGTCAGTTTTGCTTCTTTATTTTTTCAGAGACAAAATTGAAGTTAAATAGAAGGAACAAAGTAGCACATTCAACCTAAAGCAATGGGTAGCTTTACTTGAAAAACGGCCCCCATGTCCCTATTTTGTCATTGATGGGAGCGAACAAAGGAAGGGACGTGACCATTTTTCAGCAGAGATGTGCTTCTTTGCAGTGAACGAGGGACACTAAGGATGTCTATGAAATTCTTGCTCGAGAATTAAGAATCCAAACTAGCCTTTTAGGAACTGGCTACAGAAAATCCCAGATATCATTAATATACTGCTGTAATTTGGTTGACAAATAATTTTCCTGTCTGAAAAATAATGAAAATAATTTTCTTTCTAAAACAAAATGTGGCTTTCTTCCTGTTGTAAAAACAAATATGCCAAATTAAAGAAAAGAAAATTTTATTGTCTTATGAAGCTGTTTTTACAACTGAGATTAGAGATACCAAAGGGAATATGCTATGGCAAAAAAGCTATACAAGTTTTAAAAACGTGGTTCCACTGATACACATTATTGTATTAAAATCCCATATTGATCTTGCCCTAGGTATTAATATAATATTATTCTTCTTCATCTTAAAAAACTCCCCCCATCCTTAAAACAATTCCAAGTTAATTGGCATTGGGAGCATTTTTTAATATGTAAATTTTAGGATTTTGATTTAAAAAGAAATGATCATTGATCATTTTCAGCTGGAAGTGTTTTATTTGAACATTAATGGATTTTAAAATGTCTTTTTTTAAAACTAGTTTTTATAGAACTACTGTTACACCAATCTTTTAAGATACCAGGTATATTTTCTACTCTGATGAAATATTCAGGCAATTTCTGGCCAGAGAAGACCAATAGAATAGGGCTGTACATTTTGTCAATATTTTGAGATTCTTTTAATTCCCAGACCACAAATGGACAGGGCGAGGCTTTGTTCTTAAGAAGTGAGCATTTAACCACTGAAAATAACTTGTAGAATGTGAAGTCACCAAAAGACATCGTGAGCATGGGAAAAGGAGAGCACTGTGATTTCCTTTCTGTGATAAGAAAATTTCGAAGTACATTGGGGCTTGGAATGAGACACCCGATTCCAATTTGGTCCCCAGAGGCAGTTATTTTGGGAGTGCTTACAGATGATAAAAACATGCTTGTACGCTAAATACTCAGAGAGAGAATATAGAATCTACTGGCTGTGTTAGTGGCAGCGAAGACAGCCTTTTCCTTCCAGCAAAGTCAGGGCTCAAATGGTGGAGAAATCAGATTAGGAACTCCGTTCGCCTTTCAAATGCCCGGCTGCAGGAGGCTGAGTGAGTTTAAGGAAAGCCAGTGACAAAAGCCACAGCTGCAGAAGGAAGCAGCGTTCAAGTGGAGTGTGTCTTGTGGGGGATTAAAATATTTGAAAACATCTCAGAATATGCTTTCTCCTTTTCCTGTCTCCAATTTAATCCCTGGGACTGCTTGTCTCATATATCATAGAATGGGGTGTCCAGCTTAGAAATTATTTTGAGGTCTACTGTTCTTAGGAGATACTTGGCTGTGGCCCTGTTTCTGTAGCTGCCCCTCCTAATTGACATCATCTTTTCCTAAGCAATCGCTAAGATCCCACTGTGTCTAGAGACAGAGACACAGGTCAGGCCCGTTTGTAGCTGGGAGTGATGGCAAACTCCAAACAGAGGGGTTTCTCTGGCCTCCCTGTCGTCCCGTGTCAGGCCACAGGTTGGCAGCGGAGCCCAGCGTCGCGTGGGAAGTGCTGGGTGGGCAGGCGTGAGCACTGCCTTCTTCTGCCTCGGGGGTGTCCATCAGGATGTCCCTAGTTCTGCTCATCCCCCTCTTGTGCCCCACCTCATGCAGACTGGACCTGGAGTAGGAATTCAGGCCCCCTTGGGTCTTAGCAGAGAGAACTGAAAGTGTCTAAAAATAGTATTGCTGCAGGTGCTGAGATGGTAGAATCACACATCCAGGGAGTTCTAGCAGTGGAAGATAAACCGCCTGCCCTGCTAATCAGACAACCAGAAACTCCATTTGAAGTCATTCTGGGGAAAGCCAGGGAGTGCTGTCGTTGACTGGTACTCTATTTTTATGTAAATACTGTATTAGTTTGTTTTCAGTCCCCTGTAGTTGTAGCCTACAGGAAATAAGAGCTTGGCTGGTTCAATTATTATAGCTCTAAGGCGAACAGTTACAGGAAGAAAAGAATTCCCTGCTGACACCTCTTGGCTTATGTGTATTAATGCTAACTAGTGGCCCCTTAGGACACACATTATTGTAAATACAGTTATGTGTCCCTTAATGATGGGAAAACCCTGAGAAATGCATCATTTTAGGCAATTTTATCGTTGTGCAAACATCAAAGGGTGCACTCACACAAGTCTGGGTGGTACAGTGTACTGTGTCCCTAGGCTGCGTAGAACAGCCGATTGCTCCTAGGCTGCAGACCTGTACAGCGTGTGATTGTACTGAATACTGTTTGTATTCAGTTGTAACACAATGGTGAGTATTTGTGTGTCTAAACATATCCAAACATAGGAAAGGTATAATAAAAATACAGTATTATAATCTCATAAGACCACCATCCTATAGGTGATCCATTGACCAAAATGTGGTTATTCTGGGGAGATAACATCATCCAAGGGTTTTATTAAAAATAATGTAACACCCTGTTATACTTAACACATAGCAGGATTCAAAAAATAGTGTGCATAATGACTACTAATTAAAACCTCAGATGCTCGTCTACACTCCTGTGATCATTACTGAGGCAGTTGGAGTTGCCCTAGTTCCCAATCTTTTTTTGAAAATTGATACACAATATTTGCACATATTTATGGGTTACATGTGATAATTTATTATATGCATAGGATGTGTAACGATCAAGTCAGGTTATTTAGCATATTCATCACTTCGAGTGTTTATCATTTCTTTGTGTTGGGAACATTTCAAATTGTCTCTTCTAGCTATTTGACATATAGGATACATTGTTTTAACTATAGTCACCCTACTGTGCTGTTGAACATTATAACTTATTCTTTCTATCTAACTGTATGTTTGTGTCCATTAATCAACCTCTGTTTATCCCCCCACACACACACTTCTCAGCCTCTGGTAACCATCATCCCACTCTCTGCCTCTACAGAATTAACATTTTTTGCTCCCACACATGAGAGAGAACATGTGATATTTGTCTTTCCGTGCCTTGCTTATTTCACTTAGTATAATGACTTCCAGTTCCATTCATGTTGCTGCAAATGACAGGATTTCATTCTTTTTTATGGTCAAATAGTATTCCATTGTGTATATATACCACATTTTCCTTATCCATTCATCTGTTGATGGACACTTAGGTTGATTCCCTACCTTTGCTATTGTGAATAGTGCTGCAATAAACATGGGAATGCAGATATCTCTTCAATGATTTCCTTTCTTTTGGATGTATACCCAGTAGTGGGATTGCTGGATCATATGGTAATTTTCTTTTTAGTTTTATTTTTTTGAAAAACCTCTATATTGTTTTCCATAATGGCTGTACTAATTTACATTCCCACCAACAGTGTGTTAGAGTTTCTTTTTCTCGGCATCCTTGCCAGCATCTGTTATTTTTTGTCTTTTTGATAATAGCCATTCTAACTAGGGTGAGATGATATCTCATTGTAGTTTTGATTTGCATTTCCCTTATGATTAGAGATATTGAGCATTTTTGCATATATGTTTTGTCTATTTGTGTATCTTCTTTTGAGAAATGCCTATTCAAATTCTTTTCCCATTTTTAAATGGGATTATTTATTTTATTGCTGTTGAGTTGTTTGAGTTCCTCCTATATTCTCGATGTTAGTACCTTGTCAAAAGAATAATTTACAAATATTTTTTCTCATTCAACAGGTTGTCTTTTCATTTTGTTGATTGTTTCCTTTGCTGTGCAGAAGCTTTTTAGTTTAATATAGTCCCATTTGTCTATTTTTGTTATTGTTGCCTGTGTTTTTAAGGTCTTAACCATAAAATCAATGCCCTGGAACATGTCCCGTATGTTTTCTTCTACTAGTTTTATAGTTTTGGATCTTACATTTAAGTCTTTAATCCATTTTGAGTTGACTTCTGTATATGATGAGAGACAGAGGTCTAGTTTATTCTTCTGCATATGGATATCCAGTTTCCCCAGCACCATTTATTGAAGTGACTATCCTTTCCCCAATGTGTTTTCTTTGCACCTTTGTTGAAAATCAGTTGGCTGTAAATATGTAGATTTATTTCTGCGTTCTCTATTCTGTTCCATTGGTCTATCTGTTTTTATTACCAATAGCATACTGTTTTGGTTACTGTAGGTTTATAGCATATTTTGCAGTCAGGTATTGTGATACCTACAGTTTCGTTCTTTTTGTTCAGGATTGCTTTGTCCATCTAGATTCTTTTTTTGGTTCCATACAAATTTTAGCACTGTTTTTTCTATTTCCATGAAAACTGTTATTCCATTCTTTTTATATCCTCTTTCAGTTTACTTCATAGAGCCCTGAATTTGAATTCCTAATTTTGTGGCTCTTAATTCTTTATCTTGAGGAATCACCTGGATAGCGTGTTAAAAAGCAGATTCCCTGACCCTGCTTTATAGGGTTCTAGCTCTTTGATGAGGACCAGAATTGCATTTAACAGAAGCATCCAGAATGTTTGTGATCCAGAAAGTCATATGGATCACAGTTAGAAAAATAAGACCAAATGCAGGAAATTCTCTGTATCCACCTGAGCTTTGGTTTCTCATCATGCTGCTTCTTTATCATTTACTGAATAGTCAACTATGTGCAAGGCATTATTCTAGGATCTTTATGCATATTATATTATTTTATCTTCATAATAGTCCTATAGTATAATAGTGCCCTGGTTTACATTGAGGAAACTAACTGAAATGTTCCAGAAAATTCCTTCACTAATATGTCTGGCCCTGGGCTGAGGGCTGGCTGGCATTGCTTATTCTTTATTTTGTGTCAATGTTATGCATATGCATCCCTCAGCAATACAATATTACATGTTCTGGAGTTCCTTTATTTGCACTGCTATATGATTCAATTGAATGAATATAATATCTGTTGAAGAATAACCATGGTCCAAGAATAGTATATGTCAAGTTGGAATTTAATTTTTAGAGCTACAGTACTCTGGAGTAAGTTCAGTGAGTTTCCCTGAAATCTTCTTCCAAATAAGGTGAGATGAGAAAGGCACTTTTTGATTGACTACAGAAGAGAACTGAGAAGCTTCTCTTGGTATGGGCCATTATTGCAGCCTGGTGTTTTCTGGGAGGGCATTAAACCTGCCCTAGTCTCTACAAGGTCTAGGTTGAGTGGCAGAGACTCAAGCAGACTCAGAGTCAGGCAGCAGTCGAGTTTGTTTGCACACGTACAAGGTTGGGCAGAGATTTCTTTTAACACACAAATTATCCATTCCCTTGTCAATGGGAAAATGTCATTTTCAGGTTTTTTTTTTCTTTTTTGCTATTAAATATAATGCTCCTATGAACATTTTGGACATGTCTCTTGTTGCACATGGGAAAATTTCTCAAGAAAATGTGCCCAGGAGTGGAATATTTGGGTCACAGTGCATGTGCATCTTCAAATTTTTTAAGTAATGCTAAATTGTTTCCCAAAGGATTTGTGCTGGTCTACTCTCCCACCAGCAGTGTGCTATACATTCCTACAATAGTGTGCTCCTTCTGGCTTGCAATGAATGAACAGATCCCTTCTGAGTCAATTTGGGATGTGACAGGAGAGTTGAATAAATACTACATTATGGAATCCATATAGGATCAGCATCAGGGATCTTTAGGCAGGATCTTGGTTTATCCTTTTTTTTTAGGTATCAAAATGCCTTGCCATGTGCTGGTGCTTGGAGGTTTATGAACATACTCAAAATTCTAACCCATGAATTGCCTTTCTATCTGGTTTGTGTATTTTTAAAATCCTTAAAAGTGTGGTATGCATTATATTTGCTCTGAAGTAGGCATAATTCCAATCTGTCATGAAGGATATTTGTGTGGGTTTATAATAATGGGTTTAATGGCTGAAAAGCATAATGTAATGTTCATATAGATAATGAAATTGGTACATCAAAACAAAAGTGGAGAGATGCTCAGAGGCTGAGTTAATGAGAGAAGACTTAAACACACAAAAATCTTTCAGTGCCATTAAGTACAGTGCAATTTCAGATGTGTAATTATTTGGGGTCATCCAGGATGCAGAACAGCTGTGACTGCCTAGCTTAGCAGGTGCCGGTCCTCAGCCAATCTCTATAGTGGTAACAAATTTAGGTCACTGGGAAGGCAGCTCTCGCTGTTCCTGTCATTTTCTAACCACCTGAAAAATGACATGGTGTTGTTCTGCAGGAAGGCTAATAAGACTTCAAAGAATCATAGAAGGATACAGAGAACTTACAAAGTCCAAGGGACATTAGAACACTAGGAGGAAAAATGTGAGCCTTTTCCTTTTTGCTATCGAATTGCCAGAAAGAATCCTGCTCACGTTGATTATGACTCAAGAGTTAGCATCTCAGAAGTCAGCAGAAGTCTGTGAAATTACGTGGTGATTCAGCTCTGTGCTTGAGGGACAGGTGTCCACTTCAGAAAATCACCAACCTACTCAGCAGCCCTAGCGACAAAGCCAATCAGCGGCTGAGTCAACCACAGGAAGACATCTCTGGGAGAAGGCGAGTAGGAGCAGTGAAACTTCCCTTTAGAAATAAAATTCTGTTCCATCCAAAAACTGTATGCTACATTTCTATTACGTCCACTACAGTGAATTGGGCATTGCAGGGGAGACAGAGAAGAAGGAACACGTGGCCTTGGCTTCCAGGAGCTTCCGATCAGACTTGTTCTTTGCTTGAAAACAAAAGAGAGGCAAGAAGAAAGAAATCATGCAGTTGTCAAGCTAACCTAAGCCTTTGCACTACCTTGCTTGCAAAATTATAGTTTGCAAACTTAACGTTAGTGATTTTCAGAAAAAGACAGGCAGCGGAAGCACAGGAGCTGGTACTTTATTAGATGTATTTTGCCTGTGAAAGTGAGAAAAGGCGTAGACCAGAAATCCTCTCTGGATATGGAGAGCCGGGGAAAAGTCGGCCTCTCGTATCAAAGAGAGAACTGAAACTGTTGCTTGCTTGCTTCTGTGTGTTTGACACTGCGGTGGGGTGAACTGGGCCAATGTCAGCCCAGAAAAATTGGAACAGCCTGAGTATATCTGGAAGCAAATACTCCACAGATGGAGAAGGAAGTGGGAGGTTAGCTCAGACCACTTGATTTTAATTAAACAGCTTTCAGTTTTGTGAACTTGGAAAAGAAAAGGCAAGCAGAACTGATAAAGTCCATGTGACATTGACTCTATTTCTTTAACACCTCCTAGATAAATAATAAGAGTGAAGTCTGTTATTGCTAAACATGGGCCCTGTTACAATTCCCTTTCGTAAGGATAGGGTTCCCGTTGCTGGAAACAAGTATGTAGTATATGAGTAGCATAGGAATAGAGAAGGAGGTCTTAATAATTGTTGGCAGATATCTGAAGAAAGGGCAGATGTAGCAGTGAAAGTTTCTACTTCGGGATGTTTGACAGAACATCTTCGAGGGAGGGAACATGGTTTCATGGTTGGTAGAACAGATGGACGGAAGGGCGGCTCCACCCTCCTTCTTTAAGGAACTCCAGTACTGTTGGGTAACATTTAGAATGCAGCCATCCAGAAACATAATGAGGCCAGATGCAGGAACCACGGCAGGGTCCAGGTGTACGCGACGTTGGGGGTGAACTACTTTGTTGCTTGCAATGAAAGCTGACTCAGGTTCTCTTTCTGCTGGAGGCTTTATAAAGCCATGATGGAGAAGCGAGATGGAGAGACAGTCTTTCATTGCCTCTACCATCTTCATTCCTACCCCTAATCTTACTGTTGTCAACCTTCTCCCCCAATGCCATACCTGTCTTGTTCGGAATTGATTAGCCAGAAAACATAGTAGCAGCCATTACTGACATTTCCATACTGGACATACAATGTTTAGGTTATTCCTTCTCAACCAGGAGTGATTTTACTCTCCAGAGGACATTTAACAATATCTGAAGACATTTTGGGTTATCACAACTGGGGAGGTGATGCTACTGGCATGTAATACGTAGAGGTCAGTGGTGCAACTAAATATCCTACAATGCACAGGACAGCACCCCCTCAACCCCCACATCTAAGAATTCACTGGGCTCCAAATATTAATAGTGTCAAGGTAGAAAAATCTGGGTCTAAGTTAAGATCTAATTTTTGCTGAGAAAAGTTGGAAAGGTGGAATGGAGTTGGATCAAGTTGTGCTGGTGGACCTAATTTTGTAAAGTTGATTTTTTGGCTTTATTTCATTGACCATTTAATATTATCAGGCAGTTTTAATGATGTTTTTGTCACCAACGTTTTTATACCCCCTATTATCAATTTTCTTTTTATGAAATGTTGTTGATCCCACTTGTGAATCTCATCTTTGTTCTGTCAGTTGCTGACATTGAGGTAAAGGTGAGATTTCCTGCCTACCTTCTAATTCTCTTGTTTTCCGTAAGTGGGAGGAATCTTGCTGTCTAATGATCTGTTTTGCTCTGGAGAAAATTATATATTAAGAAACAGCAACATATTGCATGGGGCCATTAGTTTGATATTTATTCTCTTTAATTTATTTAAACTTAATTCAGATAATTTTTATTTATACCTCCATTGTTAGTATTATGAATACATTTAAATGTGCACTATTGTGAATCCACAAAAGATCTTGACTTGAAATCTGCAGAATGCCCTACACCTGACTGTGTCATCTTTCGTCGTGATCTCCCAGAGTATCTGCTGCTTCAAGGGCAGATGGCGCAATGGCTTGTTTTGCTGGGCTGTGCTCCATAACTTGGGATATGGTAGAGATTTGGAAATTTAATGCAGATGCCAAAATATTAGTTGACCTTGAATATAAAGAACTCTCAATGAGAAGATCCTGGATTTGTTTTGCCATCTTGAACATAGGAATATTTGTGGATTTAGATAAAATAATCAAACATCTAAAATATTTAATAAATTTGGTTATATTAATACATTTAAAATCTCATTATTACATAACAAAATAACTGAACTGTATTTTTTCCCCTTCTAACTTTTGTAAAGCAATTTAGTCCAGCTCATCACATGTATCTTCAAATAGGGCATCTTCACCCCTCTTAGAGCTACTTTCTGAGCTGTCTCCTGTGACATTTTTCCATGTCATAGTCCATCTATTTTTGAGAAGTGGTTGTTTCTGAATTACACAGGATGCTGTCATTGAAATTTTATCCCGTGGTGTAGGTGTCCATTCACATAACATTAAAAATTATTTTTTTCTTTCATCTCTTTATGTGTATATTTACAACCTTCACTTGTAATTGTAAGGTCATATATCTGCAGGAATAATGATTATACCTGTTCAAAAAATTTTTAACAAATTCTGAGGAGTGACTTTTGTAAACAACAATAAACTAGCAGAGATTGAGGTCATTTCAATATTTATCTTAAACCATATTTTGTTGTTCATGATAAAGTAATTGGGAGACAGTTAAGGTAAATGATTCTATAAGATCACAAATAGAAGGATATTTTCTCTTTTCTAAGGTACAATTTTTTAGGGAAAAAAGCTCTCATCTTAATATTTGAGCATACAAAGTATGTAACTGTATATTTATCTACTTTGGTGCATTAGGTGTCATTCTGAGACTTCCCCTTGGCTCTACTCTGATTAATTCACTCACTCATTACCTGACTATAACTTGCAGAAACACCTGATATCATGGTTAAAAACTGGTTTAAGAAAAGATTTTTTAAAAATTCTAAGCTAAGTTAAATTTTGCTTCAATAATTCTTTAAAAAGCTACTAACTGGATTTACTCTAGTCCCTGTTCCAATCCCTAAACTGTAGAAAAGGCTCTTAACTTACTGCTTAAATAAAAACTCCCTGAATAATGCCCTCATGGGAGAGCCGCAGAGCCAGGTGCACTGTTTGTATGACTTCACCCTGAAACCACCACATGTTTACTCCCGGAGAGATAGCAGTATGTTTCTGAAATAGGTTAGAAGTAGGTTAAAAAAAAAAAAAAGCTTTAAGGAAAAAAAATGAATAAAAATGAATAAAATATCAAGCCAAAGCACATGGGTTCCAGGTGTGCATCCAAGACAGCTTCGAAACAGATGTAAATATTTCCTGAGCAACTGAGCTTATCTCATGATGTATATCTTAAATTCATCTAAACAACAAAAATGCAAGTAAGGCAGTATGCACGAGAATCCCTCTTGAATTTCAACCTTTCCAACATTTACCACCTGGGTGACCTTGGACAAGTCACGCCTTCTTTCCATCTTTCCTTATCTCTAAGGGTGCTTCTCAGGGTGACTGCCAGAAACATATGAAAACACGTACTTGGAAATACCTTATATACAAACATCAGTTGAAATTGATTAGTAAAAGTATTAAGCTGTGCTGGTGGTTTAGTGATTATTACTCCTGTCTTTGATTGATGATACTTTATTTCTACCATTTTGATGATAAGGGTCTGGAATTGTCTTGAGGGCTGCAATAGTATTCTGTATTTATAATGGGGGGAAATTACAAATACTTTTGCTTTCAAAATCTGGAACAATGGAAGCTAGGAATCGGTAGACAGTTTTAAGCTTTTTCCAAGTGGAGTTTTTCCCTGGTTCAGTTTTCCATGGATATGGGGATATATGAGTTTCCCTCCAAGTTGTGGAGTGTTTTATTTCCTGGAACCTTTTCACAGTAAGTCATCACTTGTTCTTTGTATACATGGGCCCATGGCCATGTTTGAATCAGGTCAGTGTAAACTTTGACTCTCGGACTGAGACTGCTGGACAAGACAGCAAACTAGCTTGGGAGGCTGACTCCCTTCTCTAAACTCAGCCTGGAAAGGCCATACACACAGCTGGGAGGATGATCGGTAATGGAATCAGTACAACTCCTACGGTAACAAAGGTGTTAGGGTCATTTTCTGGGAGGTGAACAGCAGCCCAAACCGAGGAGAGCCTGGTGCTGCTAACTAGGGGATGCCGTGGGATCCATGCGTTCTAATTGTCCCAGTGTTTTCATCCTACATTGCCTTGGATGGACAATCAGTAGGTGACAGGACATGACAGTCCTTGGCCATCACCAGCGAATGAGGCAGGTAATGCAAGAGTACTGGAGAGGAGCTCTGTGCACTACCATTTCACGTGGGGAGGTGGGCTGCCTCTTCTTGGTTAGTGGGCAAGATAATTACAATAGAGGAAAGCAGATCCCAGGAAAAGCAGTATCTGGCAGAAGAAACGGGGAATTCAGCAAGTGGTAGTGTTGAGAATTAGGGTGGAAATAGAAAATGCCAGATTTGTAATAATGAAGTTCTTTCCTCTAAGACATTGCGATGTCTCCTAAGTATTCCAGGAGGAGAGCACATGCTAGGTCTAAGCTTTCATCCGTAATCCTAAATAAGTACTACTAGCTAAGGTAGTCAATAGTCCTAATGGAATTTGAGCTCTTAGGAGGGGAGAAAAAAGATATTTGAGGAGGAATATTTTTTAAGAGAAAAAATAGATACTGAAGGATCTTAACAGAGGGAGCTGAATTCACTGTCCACATAAAATAAGAATTTGAAATAAGCAAGATAATTAATAAATAAATAAGGAGGAGGAAAGGATATTGCAAATATGAAGCAGGAACAATCAGTGAAGACCAAGAATCAAATGAAGATAGGAATAAAACATATAATAACAAAATGTATATAACCAGAGAATAAATCAATGAGATAAAAGATCTGGTTAGGAAATTTTTCCCAGAAGCTACAATAAAGGAATAAAAGATGGAAAATATCTAAGAACTAAAATAAGGAAATATAAAAGGTCAACTTTGATCTTCTAGATAAAGCTAAATGGAATAGAGAAATTTTTGTTGTTGTTGAGATGTGTTTAGAATTAAAGAAAGATGGAAGAGTCAGATCAAAAGAGCCCCATAAAAAAACAGACAATATTGATTTTTTTTACAGAAAACCCTAAATCTTGACACATTATGTTTAATTTAAAATACCAAAAACAAAATTCTAAAAGCATCCAAATAAAAAAGAACATTTTTCTATAAATTAAGAAAATCGGGGTCAAATTTTTCAGTGGCAACACTAGAATATTAAAGTACTATTTTTAAAATATTGAAGGAAAATAACGTCAGACGTAGACTTTTATATGCAATATAAAATAACAACTTCTAATACAGAAGTGTATATTTAAACTATCATTTAAACACTAGTTGGAATAAAATAAAGACATTTTGAGATACACATATGAGGGAAAGGAACATAAAACCTCATGGAAACATTCTACAGAAGGTAGTCTACAGAGGACATGAATGATTCCAAAAACAAAGGTTAAGGTTGACCAAATAAGCAATGGCAAAAAAAAAAAGGTTGTGTGTTGATTTGTATATGTGTGTAACAGTGTTATTCAACAGACCTTTCTGTTCTGATGGAGACACTCTATTTGCACCGTCCAATATGGTAGACCTTAGCCATGTGCAGCTATTAAGATTTAAAGTGTGTCTATGTGGCCATGGAACTGAGTTTTTAATTTTATTTAATTTTAATGAGTTTAAATTTGAATAGCCATATATCGTTAGTGGCTATTACAATGTACAGCATAGTTGTATAATAATCCAGATACAATGTTTCAGATTATACCGAAATATGTTGAGGGGTAGGGAACATGCAGAGATCAGAGAATTTTGATAACATGCTGAGGTCTTTGTCTTATTCAAAGGAAAGAAATAAGTAATAATGAGCTCTAAAAAAATACAGTATAAGCTTTAACATATTAGCAGAAACCAGCTAAAAAATAGGCATTGAATTTTGGCCTTCAAACCAGAGGAAAAAAAATTAATCTGATCAACAGAAAGCAGGAAGAGAGAAAAAAATAAACAAGAAGAAAGGCATGTAAATAGAAAATATACAATAAAATGACAGAAATAAATTGTAATATGACAGTAACTAAGGTAAATGCAAATAGGTTAAACATGCACATCAAATCACAGACACTCTCAGAGGGGGAAGTAAGTGCTATCGTATATTGTCTATAAGAAATATTCCAAACAAAAGAAAAAAAAGATAGGAAATAAATGGCTAGAATATATGAGACTATTATTAATTTTTTATTATCAATTCAAATAACAGAGAAAATAGAAGTCAAACTATATAAGTAACAGATATGAATATTACATATATTAAAAAAAGAGGATATCAAAAAGAAAATAATCAGAAATATGCACATCTACCTGTACAATGAAGAAAGATACATTATGAGGAAAAAGTAAATAAAGCAACAATTGCAGTTGGAGTTCTTAACACACCTTCAAGATGACAAACTGGTCAAGAAAATAAAAAATAAAAAGAAGAAAGATTTAGAAGATTTGGGAAAAAGCCCTCTGATCAATAAGCTCAAATCAATACATGTATATAGAATTTTACATCCCCAAACACAATACACATTCTTTCTGCACATGGTGAATATTTATAAAGTCTCAAATTTTATAAAATCAAAATCATAAAAAATTAGAGGTCCATAACAAAAAGATAGTTTTACTTTTTTTTCTTTATTTAAAAAAAATAGATTTAGGGGGCACGAGTTTAATTTCACTACATACGTATACCATATAGCAGTGGAGTCTGGGTTTTGGTGTATCTGTCACTAGAGTAGCATACGTTGTATCTCATAGGTAATTTTTCATCCCTTCTCCCCTCCCAGCCTCTTGCCTTGTGAATCTCCAATGTCTGTTATACCACATACCACTCTGTGTGTCCTTGAGTAGCCATAGTTTAGCTCCCACTTGTAGGTGAGAACATGTGACATTTATTTTTCTGTTCCTGAGTTATTTCACTTAGGATAATGGCTAAGTTCCATCTGAATTGCTGCAAAAGACATTATTTCATTCTTGTCAATTGAATTTTTTGGATGCAGAATTTTTGCCTTTTTTTTTTTATTATTTTAATCTCGTTGTTAAATTTCTCTAATAGGCCCCTGAATTCCTTCTCTGTGTTGTCTTGAAGGTCGTTATTCTTCTTTGGAACAGCTATTTTTGAATTCTTTGTCTGAAAAGTCACCTATCTCCATCACTCTGGGATTGGTCACTGGTTCCTTATTTAGTTCATTTGGTGAGGTCATGTCTTCCCGGATGTTCTTGATCCTTGTGGATCTATGTCTGGGCATTGAAGAGTTAGGTATTTATTTTAATCTTCACAGTGTGGGCTTGCTCGAACTTGTCCTTCTTCAGAAAGATTTCCAGATATTCCAAGGGAATTGAGTGTTGTGATCTAAGTCTTTGGTCACTAAAGCCGTATCAGCACTATGGGCACCCCAAGCCCAGTAATGCTATGACTTTTGGAAAGCCCTGCTGGTATCACCTTGGTGGAACTGGGTAAGATATGGGAGAATTCCCTGGATTACCAGGCAAAATCTCTCACTCAATTTTGCTGGGCTGCTGGAGTTGTAGGATGTGTGATGGGGGAACTCCCTATGGCCACCACAGCCAGGACTGTGCCAGGTCACACCTGAAGCCAGCCTAGTCTTACCCAAAACCTGTGGTGACTGTTGCCTGGGTACCTCCGATGTTTATTCAAAGACCAAGGGTTCTATAATCACCAGGTGGTGAATCCTGCTAGGACTTTGTCCTTCCCTTTAGGGCAGAATGTTTTCTTCTGGCTAAGGGTGGGTCTAGAAATGTTGTCTAAGAAATAAGGCCCGGAATCAGGGGCTTCAGGAATCTGCTTGGTACTTTAATTTACTGGGATTAGAGTCCTCTGAACTTTTCCCTTTCTTTTCCCCAAGTGGAAGAAGATTCTCCCTGATCTGCACTGCCTGGAGCTGGGGGAGGGGTGACAAATGCATTGGCTTGGCCACCACTGGTGTTTCACTGGGTCACATGCACCCTACGTCCACTGGCTCTGAGCCAGTATAGCTGCAGGAAATGCCCAAGGATGGCAACTCTTGGGGACTGACTGCCTTACAAATTTGTTCCAGGCCCCAGGCTGCTTTTTTGTCAGCTGATGGTGGGGCTAGCCAGAACTTGGTTTTTGAGGCAGATAATTTCCCTCTGTCTGGGCTGGTCTAAGTGCTTCCTCCATGGGTGCTGGCAGAATTTTGCTCTGTGCTGTGTTCCCTTGTGACAGAGTGGCCCTGATTTCTAATGCAAAGTCCCACAATCACTTCACTCTCCTCCCCTGGGCACACATTCTCTCTTCCCTCTGTGTGCTGGTGCCGCACTGCTGGGGGATGGCAGAAGGGTCACGTAGGCAATACAAGACTCTTTTATGCTCTCTTTAGTGCCTCTGTCTTTGTTATAATGTTAAAACCAGGTACTGTGATTGCTCACTTGATTTTTGGTTCTTCTAAAATGGCTTCTTTGTGTGGATAGTTGTTGAATTTGTGTGTATCCGCTGGAGGTTTCTATTTGGCCATCCTGCTTCCCCTCTTAAATCTGCCAATTTGTATCTTTTAAGTGGAACATTTAATCCTTTCACATTCAAGGTCGATATTGATAAAGGATGCTTTGTTATTGTCACGTTGTTAGTTGATTTCTAGTTGTTTTATACATTATTTTATTCCTTCTGTCTTTGTGGTTTGCTGAACTTGTGTCATGTTGCCTTTTAATTCCTTTCTCTTTCTCCTTTGTGTGATTGTTTTATAGGACCTGAGAGTTTTATATTTTTGTGTGTTTTTATGATGGGGAATATTGACCTTTCATTTCTAGGTTTAAGACTCCTTTGAACATTTCCTGTATGGCCTGTTTAGTGGGGACAAATTCTCTCAGCATTTGCTTGTCTGCAAAAGATTTTATTTCTCCTTTTATGAAGCTTATTCTGGCAGGATATAAAATTCTTGGCTGACAGTTTTTTTTTCTTCTTTCTTCTTCTTCTTTTCTTCTTTTTTTTCTTCTTTTTTCAATTTCTTTGAAATTGCCATCCCATTCTCTTCTGACCTGTAAGGTTTCTGCTAAGAGGGTCCCTGTTAGTCTGATGGAGTTTCCTCCTCTACAGGTGATATTAGGGTGGAAAGCCTGGTAGGTGCTCATGAAGTGGGTGGAGAAAAATTTCTCATGCAGAAATTAAGATATATAAAAGTAAAAAGTTTATTTTATCCTTCTTAGAGGAGAGAGAGAAAGAGGAGAGAGGAAAGAGAGATGGTGTGACATTCCAAAGAAAGAGAAGAAGGTGCCAGCAGCAAGGCCAAGTGGCTTGCTGCTTTTATGGGACAAAAAGAAAAATAGTAATTGTTGTGAGTTGCCGTAAGGGCTCCTTCTCTTCTCTTTAAACTGCCAGCAGATAACGGAATCTGCTGTGTGACTCTACTGCGTCCATTCCTTTCCTTTAGCGATAAAGTGACCTTGCCCTCAAGATATGACTTTGGGCTAGGTTTGGTGTTCAGAATTTGTCCCCCATGCTGTCTTCCAGGAACTTCTCAGGATCAACTCCAGGCTATAGAAACTATAGAAACTGGTGTTAGAAG
Organism: Avahi laniger; assembly: GCA_963575035.1. Classification (NCBI taxonomy): domain Eukaryota; kingdom Metazoa; phylum Chordata; class Mammalia; order Primates; family Indriidae; genus Avahi; species Avahi laniger. Next base: position 34,427 of record CAUYSK010110639.1, read on the forward strand.
GCAGTTTTAGTCAATAGGTCTAGCAACTGTAAAAAAATTTCCATTTCCTTTGTGCCTGCTGGGCTCCTCTGAGACGTGAAGACAGAGCTCTGCAGGGTACCTATTAGCTAGGTGGACAGGGAGGGAGAGGGCAGAGAGCTGATTTATTTCCCTCACAAGATCCACCATCCTTCCAGTGACTAGACGCTTTTCTCTTGCTAATTTTAAAATTCTCTCTTTCATTTCAACTGTAGTCATTCTGATTATAACATGCTGTGGTGAAGCCCTTTTTGCAGAGTATTTGCTTGTATCTGAATGTCTAACTCTCTTGCTATTCCTGGGAAATTTTCTTCAATTATTTCCTTAAATAGGATTTCTACACTTTTTGATCTTTCTTTCCCCTTGGGAATACCAATAATTCATAGTTTCAGTTGCTTTATATAGTCCCAGATATCTGAAAGGCTTTGCTCATTTTGAAAATTTTTTTCCCCTTATTTTTGTCTGACTGGATTATTTCAAAAGTCCTGTCTTCAAGTTCTGAGGTTCTTTCTTCTGCCTGGTCTGGGGAATTTTTGAAGCTTTCTTAGTGAATTTGTTTTCTATTTCTTTCAATGAATTTTTCAGCTCCAGATTTTTTTTTTAGTATCTATCTCTGGCAAATTTCTCATTCATATACTGAATTGATTTTTTGATTTGTTAGTATTGGTTTTCAGATTTCTCTTGCACATCATTGAGCTTCTATAGAATCAATATTTGGAATTCTTTCTCTGGTATTACAAGGAATTCTTTTTGATTGCAATCCATTGCCAGACAGTTGTGGTCCTTGGTAGTGTCATATTTCCTTGTTTTTCATGTTTCCTGTGTCCTTCCATTGATATCTGCACATTGATGTAGCAGTCACTTGTTCCAATTTTTTAAAATTGCTTTTGAAGAGAATATTTTTTCTGAAGATGCATCTATGTAGTTAGTACAACTATATAGTACAACACTTTGGCTTTGATTTTGGGTCTCTGAAGTAGTGTGGTCTTTGTATGATTTGTTTGGGAGTACACAGGGTCAGTGGTATTTGTGACTTCCTTGGTGGCTCAGGAAATAGTTATTAGTTGAGGCTGTGGTAAAATTTTGCTTGGGACTTTAATGCCAGCCAAGCCAGCCTTTGGGCCCCAGTGTTGGAAGCAGTGGGCTGGGTATACCTGATTTTAGCTCCCAGAGAAGGTTATGCTGGCAGTGGCATGAGTGTGTCCTGGAGGGTTCTTGTGCCTTCGGGTGGCTTGCATAAATGCTAGCAGTTGGAGCAGAGGGCCTGGTTGGGGGCTGGTTCTTAAGCCCCTGAGCAGCTGGTGTGATGTGGAAGGTGGCAGCAGTGGTGGTGGAGCCACCCACTAGGACCCGTTTGCTCTATGTAGTTGTTGCTGGTAGGTGCAATGGATTGGGCAAGCTAGTCCCCAGTCCCATAGCTGTCTATAACAGCAGAGTGGATATTGTCTGAAGTGTGCTTAGGAAAGCTTTTTTCCCTCTGTTCCTTCCCAGCCAAGTGGCAGCTGCCTGTATGTCATCTTAATCTTGGCCCAGGGACAGGGTGTGGCCCAGCAAAATGGCTGTGGGCCTGCAATGAGGAAGCAGGGCCCTTTCAGGCAAGCAGCATGGACAAGAAACTGTGGAAAATGCTGTCTGCTCATGTCTCAGTCTTAAGAGCAGTCCCAGCTGGGCATTGGGGACCTTTCCAAGTGTGCATGGGAGTGCCTGGGCTCTTGTATCCCCTCTTGGAGCCATGCAGTGGCTGCAGGCACACCCACCATGATTTCCCAGTATCTAGACTCTCAGAATGGTGCCAGGCTCAAGCTGCTCTAGGCTCGGATGGCTGTGGGATTCTGTGAGGGTTCCCTTTATGCAGCAATGTCTCTGTGTGATCTCCAAGCAGCTCCCTATGGGAGGCCCGAGACCTGAATGGGTTAGAGGTTTCTTTTACGGTCAAGATCATCTCAGAGAGTGGAGCCCTGGGGGCTTCTCCCTTACTGTTTTGCCACATCCAGGAGTTTCTCCTGCCCATTAGCCAGTCTCCTACTGGACAAGTTGCCCTGAACTCTGTCCTTACCCACTTTTGGTGCTTCCCTGGTGAATCCTAGTGTTCTTTCCTAGTTGATCTGTTCAAAATGTGAGACTCTGCTCATTATTCTGGTTCTTCTGTGGAAAAGGCACATACTCCCTGTATCTAGCTGGCCATCTTGATCCTATCCAAAAAGATAGTTTTAAAGCACCCATTGATAACCTTGTATAGTACAGAGATCAAAATTTGATCAAAGTATAACATGAACATGGCTAAGAGTTTGAAAACTTAGATGAAATTGATGAATTTCTGGAGTTATATTGTTACAGGATTAAATTGTTACAGGATTAAATAAAAAACTTGAATGAGACAAATATCAGCGAAGAAATTAAAAGACTTCTGACCCCCAAAGAGCTCAAACACCATATAGTTTTAAATGTGAGTTCTACCTAACTTTCAAGGAACAAGTAATCTCTGTCTAGTACAAGAGAAATCTTCCAAACTCAATTAAATCTAATAATGTGTTAAAATACATAATAATAGTATATATTTTTCCCAAGGAAAAAAATGATATTTTAATATCAGACATTCTATTAAAGTAATGATTATACCCACTAGAAAAACTATAATTGTATAGTCTTTAAAAACAGACAAAGAAAAAAAGATGTTCCCTATTACTGCAAATGTTTAAGATAATATTGGAGATCTTACTTAATCCAAAATAAAAAGAAAAAAATAAGATATATAAGAATCAGAAAAGTAACAAAAACAGTCTTAGTTATTTGCAGTTGATAAGAGCCTCTAAATAGAAAACTCAGCAAAATCAATAGAGAAAGTTAATAGTGATAAAACTGAGCAAAGTTGTTTAATACAGGATAGACATCTGAAATCAATAACATTCTTTAGTACCAAACTTGAAAATATAATAAAAATAAGACATTATGCATAACTACAAAAGTTGTAAGATTACTCGGGAATTATCATAACAAAGAATCCAATCATTTCTATAGTTGAGAGATTGGAGCAAGAACTACAGTAAATCTAGACAGTAGCTTTCCAAAGAATTATGTAAGCAAAATTTAACTGAGTTTAGAATTAAAAAAAAAAAATTTTCTTAAATCAGTTTCCAACTATAATACTAGATTCTTCTTAGTGTTGCCAACTTATGTAAGTTAATGTATGAGTTACTCAGAGTAGATCACAAATATGAGTTTTATAATAACAACGAATTGATGTCAAATTATATGGAGAGTGGGGTAGGTAAGCTCTATAACGGCTCCCCAGTGAACCCTCCCTCCTGTAGTCACACCTTTGCGAAATTGTCTTCTCCTGATCGTGGGCTGGACCTAGTGCCTATCTTCTAATGCATAGAAAACAGCAAAAGTGATAGAATGTCATTTCTGAGGTGAGGTTACAAAGAATGGGTGCTTTTCATCTTGTTCTTTTTCTCTCTCATTTTCTTGCTGGCTTCTTCAGAGGGAAGTCGGCTGCTGTGCTGTGAGCTGCACTGTGGAGAGGCCCACGTGGCAAGGCAATGAAGGAGGCCAGTAGCCAGTGAGCAATTGAATCCTGCCAATGGCCACGTGAGTGAGCTTGCGAGCGGATCCTCCCCCAGTTGAGCCTGCAGATGAGACTGCAGCCCCTGCTGGCACCTCGGTTGCAGCCTTGGGAGAGGCTTAAGGCAGAGACACTCAGCTAGGTCATGCCTGGATTCCAGACTCACAGAGAGGGAGGCATGACAGAGACTGTAGTATAGACTGATGTACTTAAAACTCATTTTAGCTTCTTCAGTGCCTGTCTTTCTGCTCGTGAATCTGGAAGGCAAATGTTTGCGTTTCCAGACTTCTTTGCAGTTAACTGTGATCATGGGCACAGTTCTGGGACATTGATGAAGGCAGAAGTTCCCAAGGAGAGTTTTACTTTTCACATGAAAAGACAAATTCTCCAGGAAAAGGCTTTTACCTTCACCCCCCTGCGCATTCTTTCTGCTTTGACTGCAAAAGTGATACTTAGAAGTGCAGAACATCTTGCCACCATGACCACAGAGGGGAAAACCACCTGCTAAGGATGGCAGGACAGGAAGCTGGAAGCATCCTAGGGTCCTGAGGGCATTGCTGAGGTGAGGACTAGTCTTCGCTCCTTGTTAGTGAGTCAAATAAGCCACTTCTCTTTTAAACCCACATGGCAGGGTTTTTTGCTGTTCACAGCTGAGTGTAAGCCTATCTGAAACCAGTGGAATAATTTTCAATTTTTGTGTCAACATTTTCTGGGAGAGGCATAAATTCCATCAGATTACCTCAGTCAATAATTAGTGAAATGAGGAGGATTTCATGAATGTCCATACTAGGTACTATTTTTGATTTAGCAGAAATTTAATGGGAAAAAAAGCTATATAAAATTAGTCAAAGAGTACAAAAGACCTGAATCTTCCTTTGATGCCGGTTGACTTGCGAAAGGTCCGGTGCATCTGGACTGAATTGTACCTGATTCCAATAAGTTTCAAACTCAAGCCAGGTATGTAATCGCTCAAAAGTGTCTTCTTTTATTATGGTGTTTAAGTTTGGAGATTTTTCCAGAGTTATTAAATGGAATTTCTGTGACAATCTGAAATCTGATGTTAGAACGAGACCAATCTCTCCAGCTATATTTTACCTCTTACCTTTGGTTCCTGAGAAATAGATGTAAGTTATAGATTCAAGGCTCCATTCAACACCCTCCAGGAAAGAGTACACTAATGATGTGAGGGTCCAATAAATCTTGCTGTTTTACTCACGGTACTTTGTGGCTAGAATTAGAAACCAATGCTGGCTGATTTCAACACAAAGGGATTTTGTTGAAAGGATCTTGGGTAACTCACAGAACTGCCAGAATAGCTGGAGAATCAAACATGGAAAATGGGCAGGAACCGTGGGAGGCAAGGAATGGTGACCACGGCCAAATTTCCATGTGGGACAGCCTGGCAGGAATATTTCTTATGTCATGGAATGACGAAGGCCAGTGCTGGTCCCGGAGAGCACAGCCAGCAGGAACCGAGTCACCACCTCTGGTCTACTGCCCTGGAAAGAGAAAAGTATTGCCACTGCCTCTGGAACAGAATTCTCCTCTGTGAGTAGCTTCTTTGCTGAATCGCTCCACATTTAAAGCTGTGGGCATCAGAGTCTGGCTGCATGAATCTAGCAATAAAATTAATAAAATTTTAATGGGGTGAGAGGTAGACAAAAGTTAATACTCTGTTCCAAATGCTTTCCAGTTTATTCCCATATCTCTGAAATATTTTATTAAAAAATGGATGATGTTGGAATGGGGAAAACACAATAAGAAAACAAATCATAAAATAACTGGTCGATGGAATAATTAAATGGAATAATCGAAGAATGTCAAAGACTTTAGCATATTACATGTGTCTAGGAAGAATCTAAAGTGTGGCTCTAGTGCACATGTTGGAATGATTTGGCTCTGACAGTGGTGCTAACGCTGGAGAAAGAAAGAAGCATGTGAACTTTCTCTTGTCTGTCTCAGGAAGTTCAGCCAGATGAGTCTTTAAACACCCTGTAGTTTTGGGCATCCAGGCTTTATTTTTTTTAAATGTACAATTAGAGTAAACAATTCAGAAACCGTGCTCACCTTACGCTAATACCTTTGCATTTATACGGTTTAGTGGTTTTGGCAAATTACTTGTGCCTTCGGTTTTACTTCCTCGGGACATTTTCCCTTCCTTTTAGTTAATTTTGATTTTCTTCTGTTAGTTTCCGCCACCTCATTTAACTGAGTGCTCATGGTGTTCTGAGTAATAACTTTACAGTTGTAATTGTCATCCGGTATTAATCCTGTTTGTGTTGGAGAGTTACAAGTGCTCTTACCAGAGGGGATGCTTTAAAAAGTTTGCATTCTTCATTGGGTAAGGCAAGTTCACAAATGTTAAGAATTGGAAAAAATGAAACCCAAAAATTTGGTCGAAAGTCCTTTCTGTAGAACTGAGGAAGACAGATGGTCTGGAAGATTTTTAATGTCAGATCTGAACTCTAATCAGTCAAGGAGAGATGTTTTCAGAACTGGGTGGTCAAAATGGAATCTCAGGAATTTTGAGACCTGCATTCTTAAATAGGAGAGCCTGAAAAACAAGACAAAGAATTCTCACCCCTGAGCATTTTAATGCAAAATGATGAAATTCAGGGGAAAATTGGAAACAGCCAATTTCTGAAAATTATACACAATGAACTAACTGTGGTGTAATCATTATTTGTATTAATGCTATTAAACGTTTCGGGGGGAATTTGGCCAGGATTCTTTTTTTTCCCAAATGAGCAGATTAGTTCCTATGGATATTTGTTCCTGTAGTCCTCCTTCATTGCACTAATCACACATGTAATTTCTTTATTGTCTGGTCTCCTCTAGTTTGTAGGTTTCAGAGGGGAGGAGCTGGTTCTACCCTGTTCCCTCTTGTTCCCCTCACCCAGCACATATGTTCTGGCACATAGTAAATCCACTATTTGTTGATCGGCTGGAAGATAAGAACATGGAAGTCAATGAATTATATTAGGAAAATTTCATTCTGGAGATATCCACCGACAGAGAAAGGCAAAGGGGTAAATATTCTAGTCAACTCAGTCTAAATTCTTGACTCCTCAAAGCTCTTGCTAGTTTTGTCTCAGTTCCAAGACTCTGTATCTGTTTGTGACTGTCCTCTGCAAATCCTTGGAAAGGACTAATCTTTGTATACAACAGACTTTCCATAAATATTTATTATTTGGATGTTGCTCATTGTTGACTGATCTGGGGGTCTTGGCTGCAATCTTTTCAGTAGGATTTTGTATGAATCTAGTGGACTATGGAATCTGGGGTTATCCTGAACAGATGTTAAGCCTTGTATTGGCTAGGACATAATTATATATTTTATATATATATTTAAAATTGAGGTCCCTAGACTGGGGACACTGTCCAAAGCTAGAGCAAACCCCCCAGTCTTTCTAAGCAGGAATATGAAGGCATTCTTTAAATACAGTATGCTTATTGAGCATTAAGAATTGTAACTTTTGTATATTGCCTACAAAGTTCAATTAAGAGATTATTACCACTGATCTAGAAATATTTTTAAAGTATCATATAACAACATTAGGATTATTATTTCTGACTGTGCCATTATTTTTCTAGCTTCCAAGCTTCTATGTTTACTCTCTGTGTTGTTTGAAATATTTTTCTTACCATTCTCTTCTTCACCTCAACTCTTCCCTCCTACCCCCAAAACCACAAATGTTGAATTCCTCTGCTGTAGATTCCCCTTCACTTACCTCCTCATCACGTGCTTTGCACGCGCGCATTGCCGCCTGTTTGAGTTCCTGCTTCCTCTGCTAGACCCTGCATAAGCCATGGGAAGGCAAGTATTGCCTCTGCCCTGTGTTCCCAGGGCACACTTGGCTGTGCGACCTGCAAACTGACCTGCAAACTCTGTCACTTTTCCTTCCTGGCTTCTGGTACAGCTGCCTCTCTCACAGTCACCTCTCTTTTCATCCCTGCCCCCTAAGTGTGTGAGTCACTGGCCTTCTGATTATTCTTTCCATATAGGTGTCAAATCGTCACCCAACTTAATGGGAGTGGGTTTGGCCAACCTTACCTGATGGTATTTTTAATCAGAATATGCTGTTTGCATCCTTCATCAAACTATTAAAGGTAATTGTATTTGCTTGTTTTACTTCTTTTCTTTATTTGTTGTGCCTTCCTGCTATCTGCATTGTAAGCCCTCCAAGGCAGAGTGGATGATGTGCTTGCTTTATTTGCTTCTGTGTCCCTACTTTTCCTTATATTGCTTGAAGTAAATATTGGTGGAATAACTTAATAGGCATGTATTCAGACATATCTTGTTTTATTGACCTTTCCTTTATTGCACTTTGCAGATATTGTGCTTTGTACAAATTAAAGGTTCATGGTCGAACCCTACGTTGAGCAAGTCTATCGTGCCATTTTTCCAAAAGCATGTGCTCACTTTGTGTCTCTGTGTCACATTTTGGTAATTCTTGTAACATTTCAAATGTTTTCATTATTATTATATTTGTTATGGTGATCAGGGATCTTTGGTGTTACTACTGTAATTGTTTTGAGGCACCACGAGTCATGCCCATATAAAACAGTGAACTTAATTAATAAATCTTGTGTGTGTTCTGACTGCTCCACCAACTAGCCATTTTCCCATCTCTGTCCCTCTCCTCAGGCCTCTCTATTCCCTGAGAGACAATAGTATTGAAATTAGGCCAATTAATAACCCTACAATGGCCTCTAAGTGTTCAAGTGAAAGGAAGACTCACACGTCTCTCACTTTACATCAAAGCTAGAAATAATTAAGTTTAGTGAAGAAGGCATGTCAAAAGCCAAGACAGGCCAAAAGCTAAGCCTCTTGCACTGAACAGCCCAGTAGTCAATGTAAGGAAAAGTTCTTGAAGGAAATTAAAAGCACTACTCCAGTGATACACAAATGATAAGAAAGAGAAACAGCTTTATTGTGATATTGGAGATAGTTTTCAAGAGCTGGATAGATCAAATCAACCACAGCATTCCCTTAAACCAAAGCCTAATCCAGAGCCAGGCCCTAACTCTCTCCAATTCTATTAAAGCTGAGAGAGGTAAGAAAGCTGCAGAAGAAAAGTTTGAAACTAACAGAGGTTGGTTCACAGGGTTTAAGGAAAAAGACCATCTCCGTAACGTAAAACTACAAGGTGAAGTAACAAGTGCTTATGTAGAAGCTTCAGCAAGTTGTCCAGAAGATCTGAGATCATTGATGAAGGTGGTTACACTAAACAACAAATTTTCAGTGTAGACAAAACAGCCTTCTATTGGAAGAAGATGCCATCTGCGACTTTCATAGCCAGAGAGGAGAAGTCAATGCCTGGCTTCAAAGCTTTAAAGGACAGACTGACTCTCTCGTAGAGGTTAAGGCAGCTGGTGACTTTAAGTTGAAGCCAATGCTCATTTACCATTCTGAAAATCCTAGGGCCCTTAAGAACTATACAAAATCTACTCTGCCTGTGCTCTATAAATGGAATAAAAAGCTGGGTTGAGAGCACATTTGTTTAGAACTTGGTTTACTGCATATTTTAAGTCCATTGAGACTTACTGCTCAGGAAAAAAAAATTCTTCCAAAATATTACTCTTCATTGACAGTGTACCTGGTCACCCAAGAGCTCTAATGGGGATGTACAAGGAGATTAATGTTGTTTTCATTCCTGTTAACATAGCATCCATTCTCCAGCCCATGGATCAAGAGTTATTTTGACTTTCAAGTCTTATTGTTTCAGAAATACATTTCATAAGGCGAGAGTTGCCATAGAGGGTGATTTTTCTGATGGATCTGGGCGAATTAAATTGTTAGCCTTCTGGAAAGGATTCACCATTCTAGAAGCTAGTAAGAACATTTGTGATTCATGGGAATAGGTCAAAATATCAACATTACCGAGAGTTTGGAAGAGTTGATTCCAACTCTCATGGATGACTTTGGGGGGTTCAAGACTTCAGTGGAGGAAGTAACCGTAGATGTGGTGGAAGCAGCATGAGAATTAGAATTAGAAGTGGAGCCCGAAGATGTGACTGGATTGCTGCAATCTCATCACAAAACTTGAACAGACGAGAAGTTGCTTTTCATGGATAAGCAATGAAAGTGGTTTCTTGAGATAAAAGCTACTCTTGATAAAGATGTTGTGAACATTGTTGAAAGGACAACAAAGGATTTAAAATATTACATGAACTTAGTTGATAAAGTAGCTGCAAGGTTTGAGAGAATAGACTCCAATTTTGACAGATATTCTACTGTGGGTAAAATACTATCAAACAGCATCACATGCTTCAGAGGAGTCTTTTGTGAAAGGAAAAGTACATTGATGGGACAAATTTATTGTTGTCATGTTTTAAGAAATTGCCACAGCCACCCCAACCTTCAGTCGCCACCACCGTGATCCATCAGCAGCCATCAACACCAAGGCAAGACCCTCGACCAGCAAAAAGATTACAATGCACTGAAGGCTCAGGTGATTGTTAGCTTTTTTTAGCAATAAAGTATTTTTAAATTAAGGTATGTAAATTGTTCTTTTAGACATAATGCTATTGCACACATAATAGGCTACAGTATAGTCTAAGCATGATTTTATATGCACTAGGAAACCAAAAAATTCGTGTAACTCACTTTATTGTGATATTTATTTTATCTGAAACTGAATCTACAATATCTCCAAGGTATGTCTATACATAGACATATACACAAATACATTAAATCAGTGTACCATATTCTATACATTATTTATAACTTTCTTTTTTAACATTGTAAATCTTAGAGATTTTATCATATCAGAACATTCTGTTAATGATTGATTTGTATTGCATTGGGTGGATACCCATAATTTATTAAATTTTCTCATTGCAATGGGAAAAGTGGGTTGTTTCCAGTTTTTGTAATAATAAAGAATACTTCATTGACTATTTCAGTCTTCTCCAGATCTGTTGTGGCCACCCATGCAAGTATTTCTGTAGGATAGATTCCTAGATGTGGAATTATTGAGTGGAAGAGATTTTTAATTTTGATAGATACTCTCAAATTCAATTTTTAAATGGATGCACCAAATTATATTTGGTCCAACTGTGCTTATATGAGTTCTTGTATAGTCTCAATATCAGTAGATATTATAAATCTTCAAGTTTTGTCAAGCTAAAGGGTAAGAAACCTAACTATATCTCATTGTCTTAACTTGCATTTCTGATTGCTATCAAGGTTAAGTAGGTTAATCATTTTTAATGTGTTTATCGTCATGTGTACTTCTTTTCCTACAAATTGCCTGTATGTGCATTACCTTTTCCCATTAGATTATTTATTATTTTGCTTAATGATGGGATACACACACACACACACACACACGCACACACACATATATACATATGTGTATGTGTATATATATATACACACATACATATATATGTTCATGTTCTCTCATACAAAAAGTAGACTTGACAATCTGAGAACAAAATAGACTGGCATTAAAAAGCATTAAAAATTGAATGAAAAATACAAGGACAGTGAAAAAAGTTAGATCACTTTAACACCAATTAGTGTAAAAATAATATTGAAAATATACATAAGGTTGTTTGCCAAATTTTGAACATAGGAGCATAATGTGTTTTACACATACTTTAAAATAGCCACAAATGGTAATAAAAAGTAACACATTTCTAAAAGCTACTATTTGATAATTTCTCCTGTTATTCTGACAACATTGCTATCGGAATTTAGAAAATAATTAAGAGATTCTTTCTCCAAAAATATACCATGAGATGTATTAGTTACTGGGCATGATTGACCTAAGTGTAGGAAAGACGAATGAATAGCCAAATGTGTAATAAGAATTAGAGTCAAGCCTACCAGCACAGACCATGTTTACATTATATAATATTAATACATTTTTTAAATCTACAAAGGACAGACATGAGCTTAACTAGAACTGACTTTTGTTTATTTAGTTTTTTTGGCAGATAAAAATTGTATGATTTTTTTTTTCATGTTGCTCTGGGGCATTACTAGGGTGTAGGGTTCATCCTTTTGATTTTTAACATCAAGATATGTCCTGTGTAACCTATTCATAATTCAGTGATCATTTGTTATAACCTTCTTCTTTCCTTGTCTTTTAATTTTCTTAGGACAATATTTTAATTTAGATTTATTAACTGGTATTCTAATTTAATTATATTGTATAATTAGGGTCAAGCTAGTTATTCTGTTGATGCCCTCCAGAACGTTATCTCATGGTATTTATATCTTTCCACTTACTGTCTCTGAATGAATTAGGACTCTCTGTTTTGGAATGGCATGAATGGTTTTATACTTGAACCATTTATCCTTCATTTATTTTCGGGAGTTCATTGTAGTGCATCTCAGAGTGCAAATAATGCACCTTTAATCCACTGTCTTTTAAGGAAGCACTTTGGATCATATATTGACAATAGGATGGAAGGATCACAGTAAAGCAGAAATTGAGTGAGATTAGGTCACATTTTATTTTAAAATTATTAAGTTGAAATTGCTGATTTAGTGGGTCAAAACCAATTGATATTGGATATTATATGGTTTGATAATGGTTAAAATGATCTCATTTACTAGATTTTGATAGCATGGAGGAACAGAGATGGGTAATAATATCCTTCTGTATTTGCTTCTTGTGACAAGACATAACTGTGGAAATATTGATCTACGAGGGGAAATACTATTTCATCAACTTTACTAAGCTATCCAAAATCAAGAAATATAATAAAAACCAGTAATATCCATCACTAAAGGGATTTATATTTCTTTAACTGTTCATGCAGTTATTTTAGTAACATGAAGGTTAACTCAGTAGAGGTTCTTTTCTTTATATTATATTCACAGGAAACCGGTAAAATAGATTTTACTCTCTTGAGAAAATAAGAGGCTTTGGGGAACTATCTGTAGGTCTTCTTTTGAAGAATAATCTAGAAGTTATTGTTATCAGCCATCTACAAACTTGTGATAGTCCTTGTTGAATCAATTTCAAGGGGAGACCTTTGGAGAATAGTCGAAGAAATGTTCTGTTGGGATAAAGATTTAATTCCGTAGAAATCACAAAGATCTACACTTTCAAAAGATTCAAGTGAGACAGCTTGCACCTAATTTAGAATTGGAATAATAGTGTCGAGTATACAAAATGGAAAATTGTGCTTAATATGTTAAATATATATTTAATATCCTGAATATATATGAGCTTCTGTAAGTAGTTTTCATTCTCAAATTGTATTGTAACACAGAAAAAAGACCTCTAGGTTTCATTGACATTTGCAAATAGAAATGAAGAAATGGGAAAATGAATAACTCTATTTTCAAATTTTTTTCTGAAATGGATAACTACTTTAAGAAAAACTAATTTTTATTTGAATTGATTGAAAATCAATGCCATTCCTTCACTTTTCTTGATATAAGTAGAGAGATTGGAGGGAAAAATAATCTGAAAGTAAGATCAGCTTTCCCTAGATGTGTCAGTTAAAGAAACTTAAGGAATTCTGAGGGTGAAAAGTGAGTGTTACTTAACATCATTTATTAAGGAACTTTTTTTTACTAAGTTACTGTTTAGATCACAAGAGGTTGTTTAATATCAGAGAGCATGATATCTAAATCTCAAGACTTTTCTTACACTTGAATATACAAAATATTTTAATTTACTGATTGCAATATTTGCTGTATACAATTAGGAAACAATTTAACACATTATTATTGTAATTTTGCATTCTTCCATTTAATGTTACATAGAATTTATTGATTATAGATTCACAAGTCTTTGTCATTATTTGACTTCAGAGTAAGACCCCAATATGCTTTGCCTACAAAACCACTTTAAAATGTAATCCACAAAAGTTACAAACCCTGTTATAGCAGTTCACCCAAGATTCTGCAGACATTTTTCTAGCGTGCAATGAAGCAAAGATAACTGAAATACTGTATAGTGGATGGATTTGTCATGGAAATCAACCCAAAGACCTGTTGGAGTATAGACGTCTTTAGACTGGGTCAAATAGGAGCTCTCAATATTTCGATAAAGATAAATTCAATACAAGACAAATTTCCTCCTCCATATGTACTAAAGATGTAATGATGGTCTCTGGAAAGATTGTATTGGCAGTGTATAGAGTATCAGATAGTCTTTTGGGGATTAATTGTTCCTAAATGTGATATGAAGAAATTTCCTCAGAGCTCCTCTGTCTTCTAAAGATAGCTATAATATGTGCTATGCTTGACTATGAGGATGCAAAATGACTTTTCCACATTCCCAGAATGTTATGGGGCCATTCTCACTCAGCACTTGACATATTTGCACCTTTTAGCATAATAGTCATTGTGCTCATGGGTAGTTTGTGAAATAATTGCATTAAAGACCTTTCTGTTCTGGTTTAAATAAAAACTAATACTTTGAGGTGTCATTATGCACTTAATCGTCAAACAATAACGCACTAATTCAAATCAGTTAATTACCTTTGACTTTGACCTTCAATGGCTCATGCTGAGTGCTGTGTATTCATCATGGAAATCACAGACTTTCCGACTTGCATCAGTGTTAGTTGGGATTCCGGTTGCATCTAGATATTATTTTTCCTCTACTCGTTCCTGTCATAGTGATATATCCACTGCGTGCTATCCTGTTTGACTCAAGCCATTTTCAAACTCTTTGAAAAGAAAGAGGCTTCTTTTTCATCTCTATAAAATCTCTTCTACTTCTAATTCTGTGTCTTTTCTTCGTGCTGTCTCCAAATCTGGGAGCAAAAATTCCTTGTGATTTTCTTATTCGTGAATGTGTTTATATAAAAACTGTCTAACTTTTTCTGTAAGACTTATTTGGAAGTACACCTTTTGGCTCAAAAGTCTGTCTTTTGTTCTCTGGCTCTGTTATCTCTCCTGGCCCAAGTTCAAGCATTTCCGTTAGCATCCACTCCTGTGGTGTGTCCTGTCTTTGCAGGTAGGAACTCAAGGTGTCTGGTCTTAAGCCAAATATTTTCACCAAAAGTATAATCGGTCCATAAATTTCTTTGATTTTGTTCTTAAAGGAGCCGATCCTCAACTTCTCTAGTTTACAGTGGACTACATAATGCCAGGGTTTCAGTAATGGATAAAGCATGAATATGTTCCAGTCATTTTGAAAGAAAATGGACTCTGTGAGAATTGAGTGGTGGATGCATTTTTTCCCCCTGCAGAAATTGCAAGAAATATCTCTATCATGTTTGTCCAGTGAATTTGAAAAGGGAGCACGATGAATACAAACGGAGTCATGGTCTATGTCATTGCTTCAAAATGTCTTCTTTTTTTTTTACACAGATTTATAGCTTGAAATGTTGACAATCTAACACTGCCCCCCCGCTTAATCTCTAACTATAATGGATTTTTGTAGCATTTTTCTAGTGCACAATTCAGAAATGATGTAAAACTGATAGACAGTTACATTTCTTGTGTTATTTAAAATGCACTGGTGATACAAAGTTTCCCTATAATGATCACACTCCTAACAATGGTTTGTGCAGTGGTATTATATTACAGGGGTTAGCTAGAGTTTGAAGGAGATTTCTTGGATTAGGAAAATTTTTATAACTCAAGTGGTATGTCACTATGGCAATTATTGATAAATTGTATTGGAAATAAAGTAGATTGCACAGTCACAATTAGCTAAAAATATCTGAGAGAGAAACTCTATCTTTTGCATATTTTACCTTCTCTTGTATATAATCCCTAGTAAAAAATAAACTTTGTAAGATTTGTTAATTTTAAAATCAAAGCATTACTGTCTTTTCTAGGTTTGTTTTTTTTTTAAATCCATTTTTTTTCCCCAGAGCAGCTTATTGGTTTGGATATTACTTATCTTGAAGTTCTTCTTTCCCTTCCTCCACCCTCCGATTTGGTGTCAAAGCCAAATCATGGACGGTTGTTCGGTTCCTTATAAACGCAGCATGTTTTAGTACCTTTCTATACTTGACTTTCATTGCTAGTGTTGATTGATGATATGTTATTTACCTGGCATTGCAGGACTACTAGTTTATATCATTCAAGGTAAAACATTGTTAAGTAGTATGCAATGTGGAGATTGCCTTCTGTGGGGGAAGGTTAATGGCTTACCAAAAAGAGGAGGGGCTTGTGTATGCTAGGAATGGTTGATATTTTTTAGGACCAATATTGACTTGTGGGGTAATTTTCATATCATTTTGATGACTAACCTGAGTTAGTAGGTTTTCATTTTTTTAATTGCCATCAGTTACTTTAGAATGGGGATTTTTGGATGAATGGCCTTTTATGGTCTACTTGCTGAAAAATACCTGTACAAAACTTGTATTTAGAAACTGGATTGTTCTTTTCTTTTCCTGTTTTGACAATATTGTTGCACATCAACACCTACCCAGTGTTTGCATAGGGGGAAGTAATTTTATTGCTTATACTGCTGAGACTGAGAATATATGGTTGATTTCATTTGTATTCCCCAGAGTATTTAATATAATGTTGATTACGTCATAAGAATACAATGCCTAAATATTTTGTGGCTAAGTGAATGACAATGAATGACCTAAATACTAATTTCTCAATCTCATTTTTTAACTTTTTGTTTTCAGAAAGTGAGAGAGGGCATCAAACATTTTGTTAAAATATGATTTTCAGAATCTTGAATTTAACTTTGTGAGTTTTTTGTTTGTTTTTGGTTATACCATGGCTATACCACAGATGATAGACAGATGACTGTGAAACAAAGAAGGAAAAAATTGAACATATGTGTATGCAGGTTGAAATAATAGACAATCTTTTTATGGGATAGATGCGAATAACAGCTCCATCCAGCTCTAGTGTGCACATCTAGTATTTTGAATTTCTTTTTAGTTCATTTTCAGGTCACATTCCAGTTTAATGTTTCTTACAACAACAAATTAATTGAGCATTAAAACATCAAACATTTTTGAATAATATCTTTTATGTAATCAAAATGAATTTTTTGCAAGCAAACATAGTACAAACACACCAGAACTTCCATAAAATTGACATAAATGAGTGGAATATCATATGTTAACTTTTACATAAATTTCAGACTGAGTTGTTTCTGGGAAGAAGACCCTGTTCTATGTAGGCTGGAAGAAGTATTTGCTGGTATTTCCCAGTGGTTACAACTGAGTGGAGTTAATATTTAATGTGCCATTTACAGGCATATACAGATTGAGAAGTTGAAAAAATACTGAGATGAAGTAATATGAATTTATCATCAATTTCATGAAATGAAACTGAAGAAACTCATTTTTGTTTCATTTTAAGGAATTTCTACCATAACATAATGAACTATTCAACAGTAAAGCAGCATTCTGGAAATAAATCGTTAGGTATGTAGCTACAAGTTCAAAGAATGACTAGAAACTGAGGAACTTTCATATGGTGCATAAGAATTTATAACAAGTTCTGACAACATTAACTGATTAAAAATACCTAATAAGTTTGCTGGATTCATTAATGGGTACTTTTAAAGCAAAATTGGCAATAAAACAATAGCATTTGTTTAAACAGAAAAAAAAAAATCACCTGCATTCCTTCTTTTGAAAGGAAACAGCCGCATTATGGGTGTTCTCATAGTTTTATGTTGAAACAAGGCACCTTTTCAAAAACTGTCAAGGTTAGTGTTTCAAAGTCATGTTGAAGAATTAAGACGGTGGATGTGTAAACAAACGTGCTGATTGCATACAATCTGTTTCTAGTTTTGCTTCAGTGATTTGAGAGCTTCTGAAAGAGTGTGATTTTAAACCTTAAATATCTAAGTCAATGATTTTCCTTTAGTAATACTGTATGTAACAGGTGACCTTAAAATTTTCCTTTGTGTAAGTAAGAATATGGTCATTTCAGGACACAGCAAGATATATCAATTGCTATTCTTTTAATTTTCTGAGCAAAAGTTTAAAAACATTTCAAAAATTTCTGATTGATTTAAAAGATTCCAGTTTAGTTATTTTCAAAAGAGAAGAATATTAGGTTATCAACCAAAGATGGTTTTTACAACATGGCTCTATTTCCAGCATGATGTAAGGGAACCCAGGAGCAGTGACTGTGCTTTCACCCTAATAACTTGAACTTAATTGGTAAAATTAGACTAGTATACAAAAGGATTAGATGAGTAAATCGTCAAATGGTAGAGTTTTAAATAATATCTCAGACCTGGTGGCTCTATGTTGTTACAGATATATCTTCAAGGAAACTCAGAAGATTGCTTTGTGTTTTGTAGATTCACTACTTGTTGTAGCTTTGGCTTGACTTACTAATTGAAGTAAAAATAATAAAACAAAAAACAATGATAAAATCAATAAGGACAACCCCCGTTCCCAAATAAACCCAACAACAACAATAACAACAAAAAACAAAGTGCTCATACAAATGGTTGTGGGAGATATTTAGAAATTGTGAGTTTGGGGACATGCAATTAGATTTAACTTAATTTTAAAAAGGTCTTTTAAAAAAACTCAATGGGTAGGATTTTTTTTAATTGAGCTGAAATTCACATAACATAAAATTAACCATCTTAATATGTATAATTCAGTGGCATCTCATACATTCACAATGTCGTGCAACCATCACCTTTATCTAGTTCCAAAACATTTTCATTAGCCCAAAGGAGACCCTGTACTCAATAAGCAGCCCCTCTCTGGTCTGCCCTCCTCATAGACCTGGCAATCACTAATCTGTTTCCTGTCTCTATGGATTTTCCCATTCCAGACATTTCATTTAAATGGAATCATACAATATATGATCTTTTATGTCTGATTCCTTTCACTTAACATAATGTTTTCAAGATTAATTCACATTATAGGCTATTGCTTTTTAGAGTTGAAAAATATGCTATTATATGGATATACTACATTTTGTGTACCCATTCATCCATCGATGGAAGTTTTTTTCTCACCTTTTAGTTATTGTTAATAGTGTTGATATGAACATTTATGTACAAGTATGTGTCTGAATATTTGTTTTCAGTTCTTTGGACTACATGATTAGGAATGCAATTGCTAGGTAATATGGTAACCTATGTTTAATTTTGGGGAACAAAGCCAAACTATTTTTCACAGCGGCTGCACCATTTTATATACTAGCAATGTACAAAGGTTCCAATTTCTTAACATCCTCACCAATATTGTTACTTTCAGTTTTTTTCTTTATTATAGCCACCCTAGTGGGTGTAAAGTGGTATCTCATTCTGGTTTTGATTTGTATTTCCCTAAAGACTAATGATTTTGAACATCTTTTCATGTTTTTGTTAACCACATGTGTATCTTCTTTGAATAAATGTCTACTCAAGTCCTTTGCTCATTTTTATGTTGGATTGTTTTTTTTTTTATTGTTGAATTGTGGTGTTTTGAAAAAAAAATATATATATATATTCGGGATCTTGAACCCTCATCAGATATATAATTTGCAAATAATTTTTTCTATTAGGTACATTGTCTTTTCACTTTCTTAGCAATGTCCTTTAATGCAGAAAAGTTTCAATTTTGACTAAATCCAATTTTTCTATATTTTCTTTTGTTGCTTATATTTTCAGTGTCATATGTTAGAATCTATTGCTAAATCCAAGGTCATCAATATTTCTCCTTATATTTTCTTCTAAATGTTTTAGAGTTTTAGCTCTTATATTTAAGTCTCTGATCCATTATTAGTTAATTTTTGTATATGGTGTGAGGTAAGGATTCAACTTCTTACTTTTGCATATAAATATTCAGTTGTCTTAGCACAATTCATTGAAGAGACATTCTTTCTCCATGGAATGGTCTCTGTATCCTTGTTAAAAATCACTTGATTATGTACTCAAGGGATTATTTCTGAGCTATTTTATTCCATTGGTCTATATGTCTGTCCTTATGTCAGTACCATACTGTTTTGATTACTGAAACTTTGTAGTAAGTTTCGAAATCAGAATGTGTGAACCCTACAATTTTGTTCTGTTTTTGCAATATTGTCTTGATTATTCTGGTTGTCTTGCAATTCCTTATGAATTTTAGGATGGGCTTCTCTATTTCTTCAAAAAAGGTCATTGAGATTTTGATAGGAATTGCACAGAATCTGTAGATCACTATGAGAGTGTTGCCATCTTCACAATATTAAGTCTTTCAATCAATAAGCACAGTTATGTCTTTCCATTTATCTAAGTCTTTAACTTCTTTCAGCAATATTTTATAGTTTTCAGTGTACAAGTATAGCCTCTCCTTTGCATTTTGTTATTTTTATGCTATTATAAGTAGAATTGTTTTCCTAATTTCATTTTGGAATTGCTCATTGCTGGTTTATAGAAACACAACTGATCTTTGTGTGTTGATTTTCTATCTTGCAACTTTGCTGAATTTGTTTATTAATAGATTTTTTGTGGATTCTTTAGCGTTTTCTACATATAAAATTATGTGTTCTGTGAATAGATACAGTTTTACTTCTTTCTTTCCAATTTGTACACCTTTTATTTCTTTTTCTCCCCTGATTGCCCTGGCTCGAACTTCCAGTGCAACGTGGAATAGAAATGGTGAAAGCAGCATCCTTGTCTTGTTACTGATCTTAGGGGGAAAGATTTCAGTCTTTCACCATTGAATATGATGTTAGCTGTGGGTTTTTCATAAATGCCCTTTTTCATGTTGTGGAAGTTCCTTTCTATTCCTAGTTTCCTATGTGTTTTTATGATGAAAGTGTGTTGAGTTTTTTCAAATGCTGTTTCTGTATCACTTGAGATGATTGTTCCATTAATGTGGTGTATTATATTGACTGATGTATGTATGTTGAGCCACCCTTGCATTCCTGGGATAAATCTCACTTGGTCAAGGTATATAACCTTTCTAATATGCTACTGGATTCTGTTTGCTAGTATTTTGTTATGGATTTTTGCATATATATTCATGAGGGATATCTGTCTGTAGTTTTCTTTTTTTTGTGGTGCTTTTGTCTGTCTTTGGTATCAGGGTAATTCTGGCCTCATAGACTGAGGAGGCCATAGATTGGGAGGTGTTCTTTTCTATTTTTTGGAAGAATTTGAGAAAGGCTGGTGTCAATTGTTCTTTAAACATTTCATAATATTCAGCAATGAAACCATTGTTGGAACTTTACTTTTAAAACTTGGTAAATATTGACAATTAAACCTAAAGTATCAAAATTCAGATGGAAATATTTTGGATTTGGGAATTACAAAAAATATGTAAGTTCAAAACATATCCGCCCAAACAATGACTAATAAAACTTCCCAAATTACCTATTTAATAGAAGAGAGGAAAGGAATAAAAATCATTTTATGCCATTTCAAGACATAAGCAAAACTTAACTACTATTAGGTAAACTCTACACATATGAAACATGTTGTTTAATAAGTTCTACTGTTCAATAGCACAATAGTGTGATCAAATTTAACAATAATATATTGTATTTTTCAAAATATCTCCAAGAGAAGATATGAAATGTTCCCAGTACAAAAAAATAATAAATGTTTGAGGTGATGGAAACCCCAAATACCCTGACTTGATCATTACACATTCTGTGCATGCATTAAAGTATCATATGTGCTCCATAAATATGTACAAAGATTATGTATCAATAAAAAATGTTTTGAAAAATTTAGGCAATTATCTAAATTAATAGGAATATAATTGATACATGGTTTGGTGTTCTAATATCTTCAGACCATTACCTTAATTTTCTATTTCACTTTGTCTATATACAAATAATCTCAGTTACTCTTAGTTGGAAATTTGTTTCAACTAGAAAAAAATCTCCAAATAATTTTACAATTTTATTTTCTCCTTAAATTCATTATTTTTCCAAGATATCAAGTTAATGTTTTAAAAAACTTTCAATAACTTTGAGATTTAGCTAAAATTTTTATTTTACACACACGCGCACACACACACACACACACACATAACACACACTCAAGTATATATGTTAGTTTTTCAATAAGACAGACAACTAACTGGAGTTAAAAGTAAAAGGCCATGGTTTATACATCACGTATAAATCTCCTAGATACCAACAGTAGCATCATGATACACATTAGTTCCAGGAGGTGTAGATCAGGGAATGTGTTTGGAAAGACAGATGCAAAATAAAGTCTGACAAGTGTTTGAGTGATGATGATGAACAGTTATGAGAATATCAGAATTGAATATCAATTTGTCTTTGAGTAGAAATGATGTTAATGTTAGATGGTTCCTGTCACTATTAAAGAGACAGATAAGCGTGGACCAACCTTCAGAGGCAGGAGGTTGGTAATCTTGCTAACTCTTAAAATATTAATAAACATACTGCATAAAAAACACTATTTTTCCCACTTGAAATTCCAGAAAGGTAAACACCCCGAACTGGCATAATGCTTGGGTTATTGGCAGCTTTTGCAGAAGAAAAAGTTTTTGGACAGCTTCTGTGTGATTCATACCAGCTTTTCTCAAGATAAGGAGTCTGTATTAATATCAGAAGGCTTGACTCACTCTGACATTTTATATGGCTTTTTATTAAAACAACTCTGAATGTCTTTTAAGCATTCTTTTCACAGTGTTACCTAATAATAACATGTATTAGCCTATGGACTTTAAGCAGCTTACAGGCAGAGTTCACATAATTATTTTGAATGCCTGGCACCTACTCCGCAAGTGTTCAATAAATATTTATTGAATAAATAATCTTACAGTGAAGATGCACCATGAATGAGGAATTATGTTCACTTCTAGTTTTAAAGTTTAAACTCATTCTAGGAACTATGACCACTCACATCTGTGATCTTCACTTACTCAGACTTCAGTTTTCTTGAATTAAGGAGTTTGACTAGTGTGTCTCGTACGTCCCCTACGTCCCTTCTGTCTTCTAAATGTCATGACGTCGGTCCAAGACTAGGCTTGTGATCTTCTCCACTGAACTCAGTTCTCAATGTCTTTCACCAAGTCTTGTAAGAAGTAACAGTTGAATGGATGTATCACTTGGATTTTCTTAAAGTCTGAATTGTTATAAACGTAGCGGGAATTAATCAGCACCTACAAATGTAGGCATTAACCTCAGACATTTTCTTTTTTTTTTTGAGACAGAGTCTCACTGTGTTGCCTGAGCTAGAGTGCCGCGGTGTCAGCCTAGCTCACAGCAACCTCAAACTCCTGGGCTCAAGTGATCCTCCTGCCTCAGCCTCCCGAGTAGCTGGGACTACAGGCATGCGCCACCATGCCCGGCTAATTTTTTCTATATATTTTTAGTTTTCCAGCTAATTTCTTTCTATTTTTTTAGTAGAGACAGGGTCTCATTCTTGCTCAGGCTGGTCATGAACTCCTGAGCTCAAACGATCCGCCTGCCTCGGCCTCCCAGAGTGCTAGGATTACAGGCGTGGGCCACCGCGCCCGGCCAACCTCAGACATTTTCTAAACAGAAAACATGGTCTCTACTTTCAAAGAGTTTATAATTTAGTACAGAATAAAAGGGATATGTAAAAATGATGCAACTAACATGAGGGAATTTAGGGTGAGCTGGACAGTATTTTATAATTTCTGCTGAGGGGGATCTAGATTTAGTTGAGACTTGAGATAAATACATGTAGCAACGAAGAAGGAAATTGCAAATGTTTTAGAAAAAAAAGAAACTCATATGGAGAGGAGTAAGGCATCTTGTGGCTTTGAGAGCATATTCACTATTTACTGAATCTATTCTAAATCTTTCCCTTTCTTCTCTAAGCTTTTTCCTAGTCTTTCCCAGACTTTGGTCATATTTATGGTCATATGCATGATTTTTGTCTTATGCTCTTTTCCCTTTATACTTAATATTTTCCTTCAGTTGATTCACTATTTATACTTACACAAATGGATGTCAGAAGAAGTTTTACTAGAAAACCCAAATCATTATATGTAGATGATAATTATAAAAATAAGCCCAATGAAAATAAAACAATCTGCTTAAATTCTTTCTGTATACTGTTGCCTTCCTGAAGCTTCTGCACCTGAGGCTTGTTCTCGTTTTGTTTTTTTTTTCTTTTTTTTTTAAATGGAAGCATAGCACATGTTAAAGAGTTTATTAAAAAGGTACTGATCCCAAGTGGAGACTTTTTCCTTGAAACATTCAGAAGTACTGAGAAGGGTTCGAAGAAAATGGAAAGGGAGTAACTTTATGGTGGTGGTCTTTGTTTACCCATACTCCTTCTGAAAAGAAGACACCATGCTTAACTACTGGGAGGCTGGAAGAAGCATTGTTAGTTTTGTCTTTGTTAGTCTCAAAGAGACATTTTGTGAACTGACTCACAGACAGAATAAAATATGAGAAATACAGCAGTCAGATTTTCCAAGTTATTGAGTGTAATTACAGTGGATTCCCTACCTGAAGCCAAGTCCTCTAGGAAAACGCAGTGTTTAAATTCTTTTTCCTTTTCTCCTGTCATCCATGGTGAATTTTTCCAATGATAAAATCAATTCATTTTACTTTATGACAATTGGAGAGGACAGGCAATAAATGTAGGAAAACCAGGAATGGAATATGACTTAACATATCTGTAGTTCAGAGATAGCAGGGATAGAAATTTCAACTTATTTTTTTAAAAATTAAATTTTAAAAAATTTTAATTTTGTTAAAGAAAATAGACATGCTGGTATGTCATAAATAAAATATTCCAAGCATAGCTACCAGCCCCTGATGGGTGGGACCCCCTGCCTAGAGACAGATTTTATTCTTATTTAACATTAATAATCACAAACTGTGCACCAGATGCTATGAACTCGAGTCCAAGTTCGATGATATAATTAATATCATTGTTACAGAATATATTAAAATATTATCTTATATTTAGAGTTCGCCATTCAAGTCAACCAATATTCGAGCACTTTGCATAAACAAAATATTACGTCAGATGACAGTGAAAAGTAAAAGATGTATGGGACAAAACCCCTGTCTTCAAGGAGCTTATGATCTACAACAGTAAAAAGTATAGCAGAAAAGGACAGCACTACAAGAGGGCCTTCCTTGCAGAGATTTAAAAGAAGAAAGAGAAGAAAGAAACACGCCAATAAAGAAGGTGGCTTCGTGGAAAACGTAACATTTGATTTGGGCCATGAACAAATGGCAGGCTCTTGCCAGGGAATTCTATAGGATGTGGGGCATTTGGGCAGGTATCTACGATAGCGAGACAAGTGGGAACAGCAGCGAGAAAGCTTGGGGCGTGTTGGATGGCTAGCGGAGGCTTAGGTTTGTTGGAATATAGGGAACAGGGAGAGCTAAAGTTGGGAAGATAGGCTGGGACAGAGGGAGATGAGCAAACACAGATTGTGACCAACACCAAAGAACACAGCCATTCACAGAATTAAATGTAGAGCTTTGTCAAGGAGGACAGGCTCTCCACGGTCCTTTAATCACTGGCAGAGCTCATAGGTAGGTAGTCATAAAAAGAATAGCTGCCATTTGTTGAATGCCCAAGTGCAGGCATAACAACAGGTGCCTGACATACATTATATGGTTTGGTTTTCATGACACTTCTGTGACATAGATATTGTCTTTGTTTTTACAGAGAAAAAACAGAACTTCTTAAGGTGCTTGAACTTAAGGAAAGATAATTTATATCAGTCTAATAAGAGTATTTATTTTAGTTTATTACTTAGGTATCTTTGACAAAGAGTGGGCTCACAAATGTTTTGTAGTTATGCACTAAGTCATAGAGTATCTCCCACATGAGATTCCTAAGCAGTTCTTCCAATTTATAATGTTTGATAATAAAATGCAAATGACAGCAACGATGACCAAAGGGCCCAGTGCCCTTTACTAACCATAGTGAGTAGCAAATTACAAGTGTTTTCTATGGAAAACAGCTTACTGAGAATTGCAGTCATACTTGACATGGCCATCAGCCATTTTTCAAGATGTCACATTTCAAACCGGGCTATTAATCCTATTTCTTGTGTATTTCAATCTCATTTCACAATGTGAAATTGCTAAGAGACATGCATTTATCAAATATGTTCCATAATATTACTCGCTTGGCATTACTTCCTTCAGTACATCGCATTTTTGTTACATGATCAATATGAGAGTCTTCCCTCCAGAGAAGGCAACTAATCTCCCTGCCTGGTTTGAAGTAGAGGACTTAAACCATTTATGAAAATCCCTCTGGTTATTTTTCTTTCCCTCTTCTTCTTCCTTATCCTCAGAGCCTTTTATAAATAAGCCTGTTTCTTTGCAGTCTATGGCCCCAAAACATGAATGCTTTATTAGAATATCAGATTTAGTTGGCAGTTGTTTATATTAATGTAATAAGGTGACCCAGAAATTGTTTTCAACCTGAGTTGAGACTAGAAAACTGTTCGTTAAAAATAATAATATATATATATATTTTTTTTTTGCTTTCTGAGAGGAATGTATTAGAGTTCTCCAGAGAAACAGAAGCAATGGGATGTGTGTGTATGTGGACAGATACACATATACAATTAATTATATACCCACACATACAGTTAACTATCACAAGGAAGAATCTATCTTTGAGGGATATTTTTCTCTTGTCCTGGAAAATCATTTTATAGTTATGTCTTGAGACAATTCTGGTTTTGAATGGAGAAGTCTGAAGCTGTGTCTCCAAAGAACTGAACTGCTCTGCTCTGCTATTGCTAAAGGCCATCCCTACAGATTTTGTTTCCGTTGGAGAACTGCCTATTTTCAAAATCTAAATGTAGACTGTGATAGGTATTTCTGGAAGGTTTATGTGTGGTTTGTCTGTCTAGGTAAGGTTCGAAGCCACTGTTCATTGGTAGCAGGGAGCCAAAGAAGGGATGCACACCATGAAGGCACTTGGAGGTAGTCAAGGAGCTACAGGAGAATGGTGTTCCTGGGACTGTGCAATCATTGCAAGTTATCCTCTGTGTTACTTCCCCCGTTATTACGGAAGCGCTGGTAGATCACCTTGCGAATAACAGCCCCTTCTCTAACAGTCCATCTGAAAGCCATCCCTTTGACAAAAGCATAATGGGTCCTGTTATGAACTGAATGTTTGTGTTTCCCCCAAAATTTGTATGTTGAAATCATAACCTCCAAGATGATGGTATTAGGAGGCAAGGGCCTTTGGGAGGTGATTCGGTCATGGTTGGAGAGCCCTCAGGAATGGGATTAGTGGCCCTATAATAAGAGACGAGAGAGAGCATGCTTCCGCTCTCTGCTGTCTGCCACTGAGGACACAGTGAGAAGGCAGCCATCTGGAAGCTGGAACGTGGACTCTCACCAGACGCGGGATCTGCCAGCATTTTGGTCTTGGACTTCCCAGTCTCCAGAATTGTGAAGAATAAATGCTTATTGTTTAAGCCACCCAGTCTATGGTCATCCGTTATAGCTCCCGAACTAAGACAATGTGGCACTGGTGGGCACGGGTGGAGCTGGTGAATGCACGCACTGAACGAACATTCACTGAGCTTCTACACTGTGCTAGGGACAGCAGAGGGGCGGCTGTGGACAAAATCGAACAAAGCAAAATGAGTACTCATCTTCAGGAGCTTTGCATTCTAGTGAGGAGATACAGACGGTAAATAAACGCAACATTTGTGAAGTGAATAGTAAGTCCTGGAAAAGAACAGTAGAGCACATGGGTTTGAGTGGAAAAGAGGTGCTCTTCTAGATGGGCTGATTTGGGTTCATATTCCAAGGTCGGGCTGTTTCTGCTATCTCACCACTCACCTTACTTGTATTTCGGGAATTCAGTCAGATGGACAAATAACTGCGTATTTTTTTCAGAGAGAGTTCCACAATGTGATGCCCTTTATGTTGGGGTTGTTGCAGTGGTGTGTCAGCAAATGCTCACCCGTCCAGTGTCCTTGATGGGGGCATGGGTGTGGAAACTCGATCCCTTCAAAGAGTCCAGGGTATAGTCATATAACCTGGAGTCGTATTAATTGATGACTGAATCCAATGGTTGCTACAATTTGTCATTTGTAGTTTCAACAATTCTTGAATTATAGTATTATATACCTAATAGGTCCTCATTTGGTTTTATTTTAGTTAAATTTACCCATGAACACACTTTTAACAAGTAAATAATTCTATGAGGCTTGTTACAAAAAGCAGCGGCTCCTGAATAGCCCATCTCTGTTTTCCTTTCCCTGGAACAACCCCTTTTCAACTCTTAGCTATTTTTTTTCCTTGTTATTTATTGACATGCTTCTAATTAACAGGTTTATATTGCTACTTCTTGATTTTTAACACAGTTTTTTCAATACTTCTTTTTTTTTGAGACAGAGTCTCACTGTGTTGCCTGGGCTAGAGTGCGGTGGCATCATCCCAGTTCACAGCAACCTCAAACTTTTGGGCTCAAGAGATCCTCCTGCCTCAGCCTCCCGAGTAGCTGGGACTACAGGCATGCGCCACCATGCCCGGCTAATTTTTTCTATGTATTTTTAGTTGTCCGATTCATTTCTTTCTAATTTTAGTAGAGACGGGGTCTCGCTCTTGCTCAGGCTGGTTTCGAACTCCTGAGCTCAAACAATCCGCCCGCCTTGGCCTCCCAGAGAGCTAGGATTACAGGCGTGAGCCACCGC